>CAUYPK010078264.1:0-22646 GCA_963574355.1 Loris lydekkerianus | reverse complement strand
TTTGAAGAGAAACTTCTCTGAAGAAGACAGACGCATGGCCTTCAGACATATGAAAAAATGCTCATCATCTTTAATCATCAGAGAAATGCAAATCTAACTTCAGTGAGACTAGCCTATATCACAAAATCCCAAGACCAGAGATGTTGGCGTGGAAGTGGAGAAAATAGTTTAAATATTCTTACTGTAATTAAATCTTTTAGAATTAAGCAATAATCTTAAAGCTAGATTGTAACAAACAATTATCACAAAGATGTCACACTTAAAGAGATGATGATAGATTACTCTTTTCGTCCTTGATTATGTTAATAAAACCTGTCTTTTCACAGTATAGAGTATCATGGGTGAATTCTCAGCTGAGGTCTGAGTTGGATACTGTGGAATCTGAAGGTGAATGAAGGGGAATGCTGAAATTGAGCTGTCCACTATATATTGTGGAGCTGATGTATTTGGGGTTCCCAATACCACCGCCAAGTTGAATGATCAGTTAGTAGGACTCAGAGCTTAACATAGTTATACTCATGGCTAAGATGTATTATAACTCAAGAACACAAAGCAAAATCAGCAAAGAGAAAAGATGCATGGAGTGACATGCAGGTGAAACCAGGAACAAGCTTCCAAGAGTCCTCTTCCAGTAGAGTCATACGGGATGCATATAATTCTCCCAGCAAACCAGTTCCCAAGGCTTTTATTGGGGACTGGTCATGTAGCACCTTCTCCCTCACACAAACCCAAATTCCAGGTCCCCAGAAGGAAAGCAGGTGTTCAGCATAAATTATAGTATATACACAAAGAGTTTAGGCACAGGAGCCACCCTTATGAGTTCTGAGAATGGTGGAAACCCTCCTAAAGTCCAAGTTCCCAGATGTAAGCAGACCTTTGAAGAATAACCATCTCAGGGCTACCATGTTAACTCTTTTCTGCACAATGGTGCTCTCATCTCTCTTCTGGATCTTAATAAATGTCCTTTACCTGAGATGTAGATGTACTCTAACTTGTAAGGTAATATATTCTATAGCCGTGGGAAGACAGCCTTAAGATTTGAGGTGTTTGGTGGTTTCTGTCGTTGTTATTCATGGTGGATCCCTGGATACCTAGGCTTTCATCTGAAAGAGTCAAGCCTACTGGTTACTTCTTTCTTTTGAGGAGCCAGTCTCAACAACTCTTTGCTATCCTCTAACATACCAGAAACCACAAGCATACACATACACATTCAGGTAAATTTGCTTCAGATTTGAAAGTATTTTCAGAGCTCTACTGGGATTAAGAAATGGATTTTTTTTCTTTGCTCTAGGCTTGTAGATGTGACACCAGAAGTGACACTTTAACATGACTCAGATCACTGATTATTTGGAAATTTAAAATCAGAAGAAACTTAGCAATGGCAGTGGGACATTACCACTCCAGTTTCAAGGCTTTCTGTTTCTTCTGTAATGACAGCTGTAAATGCCTAATGCTCTGAGTGCTCTACTGAAAGGTACATAATAGCTTCACAGTCATTTTCCCTTTAATATAGTACTTAGTAATGGAGCTTCAGGAACTACGTATACGAAAGACTCAGCATAAAACCAAATAATGTAACATTCTACTCTAATTACTTTCCCTATAGCTGTAATTTACTTTATGGTAGTGATTGTTAAAGTGTATTCAGCTAATGTAATACCAGTAGAAAGGAAAAGCAGCAGAAACCACTGTATTTGTTTCCTAGGACTTCCACAACAAATTGCCAAAAACTTGGTGGCTTAAAACAACAAAAATTTATTCTCTTGTAGTCGTGGAGGCTAGAAGTCCAAAATCATTGTGTCAGAAGGACATCAATTTCCTTTCTGGTGGATCTTAGCAATCCATGGCATTCATTGGCTTGTAGGTGCATCACCCCAAACAAACTCTGCCTCTGTTTTTACCTGGAGTTCTTCTTTATGTGCCATTATCCTCTCTTGTTCTTATAAGGACACCCGATATTGAATTTAGGATCTACTCTACTTCAGTGTAACTTCATCTTAACTAATGACATCTGCAAAGATCCTACTTCCAAAGTCATGTTCTGAGTTCTTGTATGAATATGAATTTTGGGGGGGACATCATTCAACTGACACTAACTATGTATCCACATGCCCCTGTGGCAACATAGAAGGGGTTCCAGTTATTGTTTTTCTGATACCTCAAATAATGGAAGTTATAGAAGGATTTGTGGATGAGAGGCCTCAAGAGAAGAAGTAAACCATTGTCACATTGAAAGGGATATTTTAAAAAGCTGGAATACTGTTATTAAGGGAATTATGCCAATGATATTAAAATCATAAAAGGTAAATTCTTCTTCTTGGTAAGATGTTTTAAAATGTTGGTGACTAATGAGAACTATCTACCTATTTGGTCCTAAAAAACTGATAACTACTGGAAAATGTGATACCTCCAAGACTCTTTACAGATTACACCAAGAAATTCAGGCACTACATTATATATCCTTGTTAAATGATGACAAAAGCCAGTCTATCACAGCATGAATGATGATATATTCTCTTTTAAAATTGTTTTGTAATGTCAAGAGCAGGAGCTTTGAAGCAGAGTGAGGCTTCAATTCAATTCCAACTCTATCACATACTGGCCCTCATGGTTTGGGCCAGATGCTTCTCAGTCTCAGGTTCCTCAGTTGCAAAATGGAGATACTAATACTTATCTCAGTGTGTTATATGAGAATATATGAGATCATACTTGTAAAGGACAAGCATACAGAAGAAATTCAAGCAATGTGGGCTGAATCAAGTTATGGTCTAACCTAGTCTTTTAACCTTTTTTATTAATCTCATTTTCCACACTGGAACCTATAGTTAAACTTACATGGCACACTTAAATTATGTTGACCTAAAAAGGAGTTAAAAAAAGAATGTACTTACAGTGCTTTGAACTTCTACGGAAAATAATCTAATTAATGATCTTTAAAAATTTTTGCAGCACACCTAAGATCATCTCATGGCACACTGGTTGAAAATTACTGGTCTAACCCAATCTCAGGACAAACTCAGACACAATTCTAGCCATCTGTGGTTTTCTAAACAGCTTATACTAAACTTCTAATAGTAAATTTTGAGGAGACAATTCTGAATGCCACACCCATTTTTTTCCAAGATCTTCAAACTTGGAATCTAACACATAAGCCAAAACAATCTGGCCATTATAGAATCACTCCTTAATAAACTAAATATGGAAATTTCATTCAATTTTTCTGGCTTCTTCCAACACCAGCTCATTTGAGAAGAACTCATCCAGGTTTGCTGAAGGTGTTATCCCATCATCTTGTTTCTTCATCATTCCTATACTGTTATAACTAAAATGATAATTTGGATAAAGATGCCAGTGGGTTATAATATTTTCTTTCTTAGGAGACCCAGTCAAAGGATTTATCCCTTGATCTATTTACATTTGGGATAAAGCTAATGTCTCCTCTAGGGCTTTGGCCTGCCTTGACTTAAAAAAAAAATAGGAAGCATACATTTTTAAACAATGATTATAAGTTTCTCGATGGCATCATTATGTACAAACCAAAATTTCCTTCCGCTGTTTCTGAGTCTGCTGTTCAACTAACTGATAAGAGTTATCATTGATAAGAAACTGGAGTTTAGAAGGTATGCCATTTGCTTCAAACAAGTCAGGATGGAAGTAAACAGGAGACTGAATGACAGGACCCTTTGAGACTACAACTTCTGTTTCCCTTTGGCTTTTGTGACACATTTACCATATTCCCTTATTTTAGAAACAACTCAGCTCCTTCTAAGAGCATAAGGATTGCTGTGTGATTATCCATCTCATCAACATCCACATTTGCTCTGAAGATGTGGCCCCTCACACTACTTGTTTTTTTTTTTTTAGTATTTGTTCACCTAACCACACAAAATCTGCGCTAGATTTTTCTGGAATCATGGAAGACTTGGATTATTGTGTTTTTGTTTTGTTTTGGCCTTCATGGCCAAACTTTGACCATAACTTGATTCAACCAACATTGCTTGAATTTCTTCTATATGCTTGTCCTTTACAAGTATGATCTCATATACTTTCAATTTTATACCAAAGGAAAAAATATCAAGAAATTACAGAAACTAAAGGTTAGGAAGCATTTATTTATGTCATCCATTCTTTACATGCTTCCTCCACTTCACTTCTTCAGAATGGTCATTGGGCCTTGCATGAAGATATTCAGTATTAGGGCAGTCTTTACATACTGGGCCATCTTATTCCATCTTTATAGAGTCTTACTGCTCTGACCAAGAGTTTATACAATCTAAATGAGAGTTCTCTTTTAAATTGAGTTGAAATTAGTCTTGCTATGACTCTTCTCAATGTTCTTCTATTTTTAATATCTTTATAAACTCGTTGGATTTTAATACATTCAATGGTTTCAGTTCATTACAATTATTATTCTTACTGATGTTCAAATTATCCTGTATTTGTCCAATGTGATCTGTGTTCAAGTTGGGTCATTTTGACCTAACTCCACTTGTCTTTGATAACTGCCTTGCTTTTTGACATAACAAAATGTTCCAGTTTCATCTTACATATATCTTTACCAAGACCAAGAATTAATCATTGCTCTAAGAAACCCTAATTTATTTTCAACTACTTTCAAAATCCTATTTGTGAGAAATTTCCTTTTTTTGGAGTGATAATTTTTTTCTGATTATTAGAGTAATATTCTTTTTGACAGAAAATGCTGAAAGTGGTAAGAAATATAGATAGAGTCACTGATACCACAATCCTGCAGAAATAATTGATGTCAACTATTTGTCTCCTGAACTATCTTTTCGTTTAAAATCCCATGCCATGCTTCTCCTTTTTCTAAATAGTAGAAAAAGAGATTATGGTGCAACACGTTAAACATTTAAGCAAAATAAGTTGAATAAACATTTCAACTTGTTAATCATTTTTAAAATTCCTAATGTTGGCTACTGAATATCCAGGGCAAACTGGAATATGTGGAAAAGTTTACATGCAGGTAATTTGGATTCTGCAAAAGCTTTTTTGCTACCATGATTGACAGATGCCTAAGATTGTCTGCAAAATTGCAGTAATGCACTAGAAGGTAGGCAGAACCCCATATATTTAGTGGTAGTGAAAAGAGGCCGAAATGAAAAGTCTGAACCATACAATATGTCTAGCTTTTCAGCCTTTCATTTGTAGAATATATAATAAAGCTTTTACAATGGTTAAAGCTGAGATTTGGTATTGATAGAGAACTATATAAAGCCTAGATTACTGTTAATGTACCTGGAGTCCAGCTCTACTTATAGAGCTGTCATTGCCTCCAGTGCAAAGGCTTATTTTTATTTTTTAAAGATCTTTAGTAACTGGGAAGAATAAGAATAAGAATTATGACTTCTCCATGATTTATAGCAGCATTAACCATGAAGTAGAAACCTTTGTCATTGACAAAATAATATGAACTAATTTTAAGTAAGTAACTAATTTTAAATAACTAATTTTAAGACTAAATTTAAGTCTAAGTAAGTCGGAGAACAATACCTTTGTTCCCCTAAGTGATTCCAATATGAAAACAACCTGGGAACTTGTTCCCTTTGCCTCCCATATCATTGGATTCGTCTTCACCTGCAGCTTCTGTGGCTGAAGGAGGACCAGAGTGGCATTTTCTGTCATGCTTTGTCATGTTCCCTTTTGCCCACAGATACTTTAATGTCCAAGGGATTTTTGTGTTTGTGTCCAATCTTTGTCCTTTGTTTACAATCCAATCGATTGACTTTATGAATTTGAGACGTTTAGCATTTTTCAAAACAAAATAGCAGATATTCCTCCTAATCACTGGTTCTCAAAGCATGGTTACCAAATCACCAACATAAACAGCCCCTGGGGGAGCTTTTTAGAGATGCAAATTCTTGGGCCTTCACCTAGACCTACTGAATGGAAAGTATGTTGACTGTTTCATTAAGCCCTCTTAGTGATTCTGGTGCATGCTCATCAAGTTTTCATTGCTTTAAACCTTCACATACTACATAGACAACCAATAAATCAAGTTCATGTTAAATGAACAAGTCTCCTCAACCATTTAAACTTTGATTAAAAACTTCATCAAATGCTTTTAAACATTTAACTGCATTGCAAGGCTAGCATTTCAAATTTCCATTCTCTAAGCATTTTACAAAGGAAAAAATACACAAAAATGTTACATTGGTTAAAGGGCTGATTAATATTTTGAACAAGCCTGGGCACAATGCTATTAATATCATAGATGTAATTTTGTATATTATTCTTAAACTTCCTTTTTTTTTTTTTTTTTTTTGCAGTTTTTGGCTGGGGCCAGGTTTGAACCCACCACCTCCAGTATATGGGGTCATGGGGCCGGCACCCTACTCCTTTGACCCAGAGGCGCCCCACCTCCCCTGCCCCCCGTTTTTTTTGTCACCCAGGTGGCTGGAGTGGAGTAGTGCAATCATGGCTCACAGCAGCCTCAAACTCCTGGGCTCAAGCAATCCTCTCCGCCTCAACCTCCCAAGAAGCTGGGACTATAAATGTGGGCCACCATGGCTGGCTTTTTTTTTTTTTTTTTTTTTTTTTTAAGGGGCTCACTGTGCTGCTCAGACTGGTCTTAAACTTCTGGCCTCAAGTAACTCTCCTGTCTTGGCCTCCCAAAGTGCTAGGATTATAGACATTAAACCACCATATCTGGTTGTAAAACTCTTTTCATTCTTACTCTTTCATGGTTCTGCAATTCAGGCTTTTATAAATTGCTGGCTTGTTAGGAGTTCTACAAGAGACTATTTTCATACCTTCTCAGGGTTTATGTAATTTTACCCCACTGGAAAGGGAAAAAAAATCATCTCGGAAACCAGGGATGCAGGTTAAGTGAATTGTGAATTATTTGCCACTTAATTTTGTTTGGTTAGTGAGAACTGGTTGCTAAATTGAAGGTGAATTAAATGCAAGCTGCTGACCACTAGGCTGAATATCTTTCTATCACATTGGTTTTACTGTTTGTCATGAGATCTATTTTGGTTTCCTATTGCTGCTTTAGCAAATTACCCCAAACGTAATGATTTAAAACAATACAAATTGATTATCTTACAGTTCCCAAAGTCAGAAGTCTACAATGGGCACATGGGGCTGTGTTCCTTCTGGAGATTCCAGGGGAGATTCTTTGCCCTTTACATTTTCCAGAAATTGTCTACATCCTTGCGCTCATTGCTCCCCTTCTTCCATCTTCAAACCCAGCATCTCTTATTTCTGATCTCCTGCCTCTCTCTTAGAAAGGCGCTTGTGATTATATTGGACCCACCCAGGGTAATCTCTCTATCTCAAAATCCTTAATTTAATTGTATTTGCAGAATTCCTTTTGCCAAGTAAGGTAACATATTCCCAGGATTTGGACATCTTTGGGGCCATTATTCTGTTTAGTACAAGATCCTTATTTCTATCTTTCAAGTAGATTTTTATTTTCTAAGAAATTTAGACAATGAGGTATTCTTTAAGTTTTGTTTGTATGTTTTTAAACTCTGGCAGTACATGACCCATTGTAATATTTTTATAGTATATTAACCTAGGCTGGTTTCATTATTTAAAAATATATATCTTTCTTTTTGCCAATAAATAATTCTTTATTAATGAACCTCTATTTTCTTTTTTAAAATTTTAGATTAATATGAGGGTACAAACGATTAGGTTACAATGTTTGCATTAAGTAAGGTCCCTGTTATAATCGGGTCCACACCCAGGAGGCATGCCATATACCCTTACATTGTGCCCATTAGGTGAGAGCACATCCATCCCACTCCTCCTTCCCCTCTCCTCAATCCTTTCTTCCCCCTCCCCCCAACTTGAATTGAGTTTTCCTCTTGTGTGAGTGTGTATTAGTTCATCTACTGGCTTCATATTAGTGTTGAGTACATTGGATAGTTGCTTTTCCATTCTTGTGATACTTCCCCAAAGAGAATATTCTCCAACTCTATCCAGGTTAATATAAAAGATGTGAAGTCTCCATCTTTTTATGGTTGAATCATATTCCATGGCATAAATAGACCATACTTTATTAATCTGTTCATGGGTTGATGGGCACTTGGGGTGGTTACCACATATTGACAATGATAAATTGAGCTGTGATAAATAATCTAGTATAAATGTCCTTATGATAAAATGATTTTTTTTTTTCTTCTGGGTAGACACCTAGTAATAGAATTGCAGGATCAAATGGAAGGTTTATTTTGAGTTCTTTGAAGATTCTCCATACTTCTTTCCAAGAGGCTGTATTAATTTGCAGTCCCACCAGCAATGTAAAAGTGTTCCCTTCTCTCCACATCTGTGCCAGCATCTGCAGCTTTGGGACTTTAAGATGTGGACCATTCTCCCTGGGGTTAGGTGCCATCTCAGGTTCATTTTGATTTGTATTTCTCTGATGATTAGGGACCATGTGCATTTTTTCATATGTTCGTTGGTCATTTCAACATATAACTTTCCTATTGGCATTGTGTTATAATTAGTTAAACCATCAAAGGATTTCATTCCCAGAGAAACAGGAAAGTGGGTCTGAAAATATATATTTCTTTTTCAGGACAGTTAACTAAGACACTATTTTGGACTAAATGGTTATATCATCTTCCCGACTAGAAATTAGATCTGCAACTGGTGCTCTACTCCTTTCCTACTTCAGTTAGATATAACACCACAAATATTGACGGGGTCTTTCAACACAGTTTCTACTATTGCTAGAACTATTTAGCTTACAAATTTTGTTAATTCTTTGTGGTTTGTCCAAATAAAGATAATAATGTATATCTATACTATATGAACACAAATATACTTAACAAAGAACCACAAAATATCTATATCTATAGTTATATATGAATACTTTCCTACTTATTTAACTAAAGAAACTTAAATATGTCTGATAATATTTACTCTCTTTGATATTACTATTATGTATTATACATTTTCTTTGCATCAACTCTTATAAGTATCATGGCCTTTCACAAGCACAATTTATTTCCTTTGATTATTTTTATTACTATAATTGATCATGACTTGACAAATGGGGGCTCCCTTAAGTTGACTCTTTTTGCTTTAGCAGTGTCCCTGCCATTTTAAAAATCATTGTTGCTGGTGTTGTTAGAGCAGTTCTGAGCAAGAGTTTGGGCTGTTGGCTGCTTTCTTCCCCCTCTCACACATTTGTATATTATTTTGAGGTAGTGTTCGCACAGAGAGAGAATTAAAAAAAAAAAAAAAACCCCCAAAAAAAAAAAAAAAAAAAAAAAATCACTCTTGCTTCTGGGAAACAACAGAATGTTACAGACCTATTCTGATTTTATCCTGACCAAGGACATGGAATTGACTCTCCTCTGATGGTTTTTTGTGTCCCCCACCCTTTTGTATAGAACAATATTTAAGACCAAAATCTGGGCACTTGGAATGTTTGCAAGTGTTAAGTGGGGGAGAGACTACAGCAACTGTTGCTAACATGGGACTTCTCTTGGTCGTGACTGAGATGAAAGGAAAAGACTTCTTTTATAAGCATATAAAATCTTGTTTTTTTCTGGTATAACATATCATGATGTTAGTCCTTACTTTTCTTATTGTATGGGATTTCAGCAATTGCTAACACTTATCTCTTCTATACTGATCCATTGTGCCGCCCAGCAGCACAGTAGCCCACTATCTTCCTCCTCCAGTCCTCCAATCTCTCTTCTCTCTCTCTTCCCCACCACCCCTTTTCTATGACAATGGTTCTCAGCCTTGTCTTAATATTTGATTAACTTGGAAAGCTTTAAAAGCACTTATGTATATGGGTGGTGCCCGTAGCTCAGTGGGTAGGGCGCTGGCCACATACACCCAGACTGTCAGGTTCAAACCCAGCCTGGGCCAGCTAAACAGCAATGACAACTGCAACAAAAAAATAGCCAGGCATTGTGGTGGGCACCTGTAGTCCCAGCTACTCAGGAGGCTGAGGCAAGATAATCACCTAATCCCAAGAGTTGGAAGTTGCTGTGAAGCTGTGATGCCAAGGCACTTTACCCAGGGCAACAAAGTAGACTCTGTCTCTAAAAAAAAAAGCATTGATGTGGATCTCACTATGATAGCTTCTGATTCAACCTTCCAAAGAGCAGAATATGGCATCAAGGTTTTGTAAAGCTCCATAGGTGTTATTAATAGGCAGCCAAGGTAAAAAAAAAAAAAACAAACCAAAACTCTGTTCTAGAAAAAGCTAACCAGGCACCTCCCATGAAACTACAACATAATTTCCAGGGATTCCAACTTGGCATTATAAACAGAGCAAATAAAAGTATGCTTGTCTTTTGGCTACTTTGTTACAGGAGCTTGAAGGATGAGGACTTGTTTAAGTGAGACACAACTGCCTTTTTTCAAGCTTTTTGAAAGACATGTATAGGGTGTTAACTTCTTCAGTTACTCCCCTAGCATTTCTATCTTTCAACCTCATCTTCCTCATCCTCTCCTAATCTTTCTGTAGTTCATTAGAGGTTTTATAAGGCCTTGATCTCTTCATCTTGGGGTTAAGATAATGTTTACTTGTGATACACACCTAATCTAGTCAAACTCAGCAACACATTATAAAGTTCATGAAATCCATTAGAGATTAGCAGGCCATGATCACAGCTATCTACACAGATTTTAAAGGCTGATGTCAAAGTCAAATCTGCTTTTCTGACTGTGAGATTCCAGAAGGTCAACTGCAACATTAATCCAGATTTTTGATCCTACCTGTACATGCTTTAGGAAGTGATTTATATTTAAAGAATTCTGAAGTATGACCTCTAGGATCAAATACACTTGAGGACTTGGTAGGAATACAAAGACCTCAGGCCTACTCTTTCCAGAGCTATGACTCTGTGTAGTTTATTAGTTTTTACTTAGTCTGGGAACCATTGCCTTAGGGTATCAGATAGGTCAGCGTAGCTGGTTACTCTAAGGAGAGTGGCATTAATGGACGGTGATGGATTATTTGTTTCCAAGGATTTCAGATGACTTCTTCTTTCAATTGAACTAGAAAGCACTCTCTGCTAAGGATATTATGAACAAAGTCTTCTGTTTTTGTGAGTTGCCATCTCAGAAGCTTTGTCTACTCTTGATTTTTTTCTCATTATGATTCTAATAAAAGAATGAATGATACTTTCAAAAAATATGGTGACCGTAATTCCATCCTTGTGTGTAGTCTCAAACTTTAATATGTAAACAAAGTCACCTGGACACCTTCTAAAATGTAGATTCTGCTTCAGTAAATCTGAGTGGGGCCTGAGATTCTGCAGATGTACTAAGCTCCCAGGTGATGCTAATGTTGTTGATCTGAGGAGCGAGGTGCTAGTTTTGATTTTCAACCTTGGTTGCACATTGGGATCTCCTAAGAAAATTTTAAAAATACTGATCCCTAAGTTTCAGCCTTATAGATTCTGATTCTCTGACTTAATTGATAAAGAGTATGGCCTAGGCATCCAGAGTTTTAAAGACAGTCAAAGTGACCTTCATGTACAGCAAAATGCAAAAACCCCTTGTCTTACTCCACCATCAAAAGTTAACTGACATCACCTGTGTTCTAAGAGCACCTGTAAAATGAAGGTTGGCCTTGGCAGGAATGCTGCAGAGGGTCCTAAAGGACCAAAGGCATTCCATTCATCTCTTTCATGCTATCATATACAATATGCTTAGATATTTAAATGAAAGAGTTTATAAATCTTGGCTTAGATATTTAAAAGGAAGGGTTTACAAATCTTGATCCTCCCCACTAACCTTGCTGTGGAGAAGCTTCCATCAGAAGAGGAGAAATACCTCCCTCCTCCCACCCTCTCCCCCCATCTCCCTATTGTGCACAATGCACATTTCAAATTACTAAGAGTAGAGTATAAATGTCTGACCACAACAAATAAGTAAGTGAAGTGATGGTTATGTTAAGCAGTTTGATGTAAGCATTCACATTGTATATCAAATCAGCACACGGTACCCCATAAATGTACATAGATATGATTTAATAAAAATAAATAAATAAATAAAGTCCCCCCCAAAAGAAGAGGAGAAATAAGAAAAACAAGAATATTACAGTGAATTTGATAAAGCTCAATTAATTCATTGCAAAGATTATTCTTTGTCTTTCTTCATACCTTTTTAGTGTTAAGTATATCCTTTTTAATTAGATGAGGGATGTATTATATTTGTTTGTTTGCTTGTTTCCCATGCCCTTAATTGGCTAAATTGAAGTGGGATTCTTATGTTGGTCTTCATGTATTTTGAGCAATTTTGCTGATTCATGAAATCTGAAAATTCAAGAACCACGGGTATAAGAAATCCACGAAAATTTGAAAAAAGTCTGAAAGTCTAGGTGTAGTAATATGATTTTCAAGTTTGGATCCTCTAATTCCAGGGGGAAAGGAGTCTTTGAGAAGTCCTTGGATTTTATAAGGACCAGAGTTCATTGTTGGCTGTGTTAGTTCAGGTCCCCTGAACTCTGTGGGAGCTCTGTGCTCAAAGGAGAGCACAAGTTAGATGTGCAAGGCATATATTCAGGGAGACACCTGAGAAGGATAAAGGAGAAATGGAGAAGAAGGTGGTAGGAATAGACTTTAGACCAGGAGGCAGGTCTGACCTCCGTGGAAGAGGAGGGGAAGGAAGGAGGGTGGGTAGGGAGAGCCTCAGATGGCAACCCAGCTCTGGGAAAGTCTGGACGAGGCTAGTGAGGAGCTCAGAGCACAGACTGCCCATCAGAGAGGATCCCTGTCAGGCAGGAATGGCCCAGCTCTAGTCCCCTCCCAACCATGCTCTGTCATTGGGTAGGAACATCCTGGGGAGACATTGGCCTTGGCATGAATGCTGCAGAGGGTCCTGAAGGACCAAAGGCACTTTGCCCAGCAGGTTCTCTCTGTAGAGCCATCTGTGTGTTTACTTCTGTGGCTGTTATACTAGCACTTTCAATCTGATAATAAAAATGTGTGTTTTTCTGTGGGATAATATGAAAGGAGATTAGGCACATGACAAGTCATTAATGTTTTTCTGTATAACTTGTTGTTGATCTTATCCCTTTTAACTTAACCAACTGCCATTTATCAATTTTATATATATATATATATATATATATATATATATATATTTAGTTCACGGCTAATCTAAGGAGCCGTGTGCATGTTATTGTTACTGATATATGATCATAACATTGGTGTGAATTAGTCCATCACATTTTTTTTTTTTTTTTGAGACAGCCTCAAGCTGTCGCCCTTGGATAGAGTGCTTGGCATCACAGCTCACAGCAACCTCAAGTGATTCTCTTGCCTCAGCCTCCCAAGTAGCAGGAACTACCAGGCGTCCATCACAACACCCAGTCATTTTTTGATTGTAGTTATCATTGCTGTTTGGCAGGCCCAGGCTGGATTTGAACCCGCCGGCTCTGGTGTATGTGGCTGGTGCCTTAGCCGCTTGAGCTACAAGCGCCGAGCCTACCAATTATAATTCATCATCATTTCTGCTGGGTTCATAATTGATTTCTTATCTTCATAAAAAAGTCTAAAATCACTAGTCACTGGATAGGATGTGGGAAGTACAACATCTGGCTTATGTGATACTACATGTATAATGTTAGCTTTTAAATCTGTCATGTTGATAGGTAGCTGTTACTTAGAAAACATCTATTCATTAGCATTTCTTTTTACTCTTTAGGATCGTGTATTAAACAAGGAGTTGTTGAGCATCATTAACTTAGATTATCTTTCCTTGGTTTGCCACAGTGTGTTGTCTAGCATGACAGATGCAGTATTGGCTCGCGTGTATAAACAATCAGATCTGGACATCCTGGCTAAAGAAGCTTCCATCCCAATTGTCAACGGGCTGTCAGATTTGTACCATCCTATCCAGATTCTGGCTGATTATCTCACGCTCCAGGTTGGTATAGTTTTCACCTTACAAAAGAGCAAAATCAGCAAATAATTCCTGACTAGCTTTAAATTAAGCCATTTACTTAAATTTTGGTGGTGGTATTTTATTTTTCAAGTATGGTCTTGAGAAAGAATTATAGATTATGTGTGCATTCTATGTACCTGTTAAAAACAGATTGTAAGATCTTTATGCTTTCAACCCTTTTTTCAAATCCTTTTAGCCCCTCTTTCATCTCCTGTTCTATCAATCACTTTGCTTTTTGGTGCCATATTTAACACAATGGATAAATAGGGAACATAGGAGCATACAGAATATGATCTTAATGTATATAAGATCAGAGTCTGTGATTTGTGAGTTCAGATTAGTGGAGTGTGCTTTTTTAAAATTTCAGATTAATATGAGGCTACAAATGATTAGGTTACATTGTTTGTATTTGTTAGGTAAAGTCCCTGCTGTAGTTTACCCCTAACCCAGGAGGTGTGCCATGTGCCCTTACATTGTGCCTGTTAGGTGAGAGCACACCAATCACCCTCCCTCTTTCCCGCTTACTCCCCACCTCCCTCCTTCCTACAACTTGAATTCATTGAGTTTTTCTCTTGTGTGGGCGTATATTTGTTAGTCTACTGGTTTCATGTTAGTATTGAGTACACTTGCTTTTCCATTCTTGTGATACTTTACTAAGGAGAATGTTTTCCAACTTCATCCTGGTAAATAGAAAAGATGTAAACCCTCCATCTTTTTTATGGCTGCATCACACTCCATGGTATACATATACCACAGTTTATTAATCCATTTGTGGGTTGATGGGTACTTGGGTTGGTTCCACATCTTAGTGATTGTGTTTTAAATATTCAAAATGGTCAATTGCTAAACCACTTTGGGAAGGAGGGCCACTTTGTACCTTTTTAATAAATTGATAACATCAAGAATTTATAGAATGAAACTCAAATTTAGCCATGCAAGTAACGCCAGATTAGGAACTTGAACTTGAACAACTTTGAAAGAGTCATTTTGTTTGGTTTGCCACAGCCAATCTACATGGCCACTTGAAATCCTAATAGCCATGAGGTCTGTGCCTATGGATGATTAGGAGGAGACAAAGCAAATTGGCCCATCTTCCTCCCCATTTGAATAAGCTATACACATATAAACATGAGGTTAAGTTCAAAATGAAGCTCGTTGGATATGAGAATAAGATCCATGCAGAGAAGATGATACAACAATACCAGATGCCACGTGGCTGTCTGCGGGAGTGGCTTTACATATACACGAGATAATTTAATGCTTCTTCCTGGGGTTTTATCATTACTAGACTATAAATTCATTGAAGGACAAAGAGCTGTCCTATTCATCATAGGATCCCATGCAGGACCTCAATGTAATGCCTTCATATAGGAGATACACGTGCTCAAACTGAGAACAGAATGAATAAATATCAACTTCTTGAGAGCATGGAACCTAAATCAGATGAGCCTGGAATTAAATCCTTAGCTTGCCACCTACTAGTTTTATGAGCTACAAATTGCTTAGCCTTTCTCTTTTTTATTTTTATAAATATTTAAGTATGTGAAATCTATAGATGCTGCAAGAAAACTAAAACAAATGCCCATGTACACACATTACATACTTAGGTCAAATTTTAATGTGATGGAGTAATTACTTTAGAATGTAATGTTTTTAAATAAAACATTTCATATAGAGTTGAAATTCACCATGTAACTCTGCCTGACCTCCCATTTCCTCTCACTCCACAAAAATATTATCCTGCTGTTTGTTTTATAATTCCAAGGCATGTGTTTATATTTAACTGCTCACATCTAATACCCATGAACAACCAACAGCATTACTGAGCATGTTTTTCAACTTTGTATAATTTGGAACATGCTCAGAGCCACCATGCTACATTGTTGCATTGCACTGTCCTTTTCTTATATCAAAAGATGTAAGCTCCAGGAAAGCAGTGATTTTTTTTTGTCTCCTTTGTTCATTCTTAAATATCCAGGGCCAAGGTGGTGCTCATTTGCTGAATGAATGAATACAACTAAGATTCAGATTAAAACTGTATGAAAATTTTAGTCTCTATATAAATTCATATGATGTATTTGTTTAGGTATTAGGACATTTTGCTATTTTTGTGATTGTACATTCATGTGATTGAATTGTTCTGTATAATGCAAAATAACTAAGAGTTTATTCATTCCAAAAAGGCACTAAAATTGAGATGAAGACTATTTCCTTTGTTTTAACCCTAATAACTGTTGCACATAAGTGAATTTCCTTCCAGATGTAACCTCCTTCATCCCTGGATTTTTAGGAACACTATGGCTCTCTGAAAGGTCTTACCCTCAGCTGGATTGGGGATGGGAACAACATCTTGCACTCCATCATGATGAGTGCAGCGAAATTTGGGATGCATCTTCAGGCAGCTACTCCAAAGGTAGGGAACCTTTCTGCCTTGAAACTATCTCCCTCTTAAATCATCTCCAGATGCAATTACCCAGTGAAAACAAAGCTCTCTTCCACTCAAGGAAAGCACAGATCAGGCCACAAAGTTTAGTTTATTTTATCAGCCCTACTATTAAATAGCTATCCGACCTCTCAAGAGCCCAGTTCCCCATCTCTATAATAAGAGATAGTCTTGGCTGATGCTTTTCATTCTGTGAGTTTGTGTTAAAAGCATGTCTGATTATCCCTTTGAATGCCCTGATACAGGCCATTATGATGACTGCTATCTTATGCATTACCACCACAAAGGCTAAAGAAAGCAATGAAATCCAGACAGCATAGAAGTCCCACCGCGATGCTGTCATTTTTCTAATACTGCGATTTGGTAGAAAAATGTCAATTTGATGCGAAGGTCACAGTGATGGCATCTGCACTAGCTTACTGTTTCAAAACTCAACTTCAGGGGCCTTTTGGCTTTTAAAATCTGAGTCCCACATGGCTATTATAATGACCCCTGTGTACTGCCTGCCTTGTTGCTAATCTCTCACAGAATGTATGGGAAGGCATGGCTTCAGGCTCAAAGTAACCCTTTGGATACACAAGAAACTAGTAGTAGATGCTGGCTCTGAGGAACGGAACTGGGAGGTTCAAGGACAGAGGTAGAAGGGAGACTTTATTTTCCCTGTACAATATGTTACTTAACAACAGGGATACATTCTGAGCAATTATTGTGCGAAAATCCTAAAGTGTACTTATGAAAACCTAGATGGTATAGATTTATTTGCATGTATAGTTTTTCATATGAAAAACCAAATGTACCAGCATTATTACTGAATAACAATCATTTCTGGTACTTTATCTGTAATGGCAAAATCAGTTGCCATATATCAGGTTTCTATACATGCTCCATTATACTGTATATACTCGAGTATAAGCCGAGTTCGGGTCTTTCAGCACAAATTTTGTGCCGGAAAAAACTCGGCTTATACTCGAGTATATATGGTAATTTTATGGCAACAATATTGTATATGCAATTTGTCATTGACTAAAACTTTGCTATGGGGAACATGATGCTTTATCCTTTTATATGGCTTAAATTTCTTAACATGTAAATATTTTTACTTACATAATAACATAAATGCACAAATAAATACACTAATATAAAAAATATGTAGACTCCCCCTGGGAGAGGCCCTGTGTTGAAACATTCTCAGCTCTGTAAAGAATAGGCTTTTTGGAGGATAAAACATAAAGGCCTTTTAAAGGATAAAAATTAACCTTAAAAGAGACTGAAGCGCAAACCACCCATGAAAATACCAATAGAATCTTTTTTTTTTTCTATGATTTTATTAAATCATAGCTGCATACATTGATATGATCATGGGGTATCATACACTAGCTTCACAGACCATTTGACACATTTTCATCACAATAGTTAATTAACATAGCCTTCCTGGCATTTTCCCAGTTACTGTGCCAAGACATTTACATTCCACATTTACTAAGTTTCACATATACCCTTGTAAGATGCCCCGCAGGTGTAATTACACCTGCAGATTAAGAAATAAGAGCATCCTTTCATTTTGCTTCTCCCAACATCCCAATATACAAATCTTCCCAAAGCAGTACTCCTATTTAGTACATTAATTGTACAAAAATTTTTCTGTATTCATTATTGCTGATTCCTCTCCTCCCATTCTCATGTGAACCAACTCCAATCAGATTTTTGTCCCCATGATTTCACTGAAAATGGTCTTGTCAATTTTACTAATCACCTCCATGTTATTCCATCCAGTGATGAACTTCAGTCTTCATTGTACATGACCTATTATTTCACATAATTGCTCACTCCCTCCTTCTGGAAGTCCTACTTTTATTTACTTAACTTCTAGAAAACCATACATTCTCAGTTCTACCTACATGCCTCATGTATTTCTTCTGTACAAAGCACTCCACTGAAATCTAATGGCATCTCGGTTCCTCACCTACTTCATGATCTTTTTAAGCTGTCTATTTGTTCCTCCTGCTTATTTTAACCTGTGCACATTAGAAAGCCCCAGAGAACAATTTTCAGACCACTTCTGTTCTCTATCTACTTCACCTTTTGTATAATTTTATCTTGTCTCATTGCTATATTACCATTTATACAACTCTTCAACTGCCTACTTGACATCTCTTAGATGTGTAACAGATATTTCAAATTTAGCATATTTGAATACAACTTACTGATCAACCCCTAACAAATAGACAACAAAAAACTAGGGAAATAAATACTCTGCTGCTTTGGCTTTTTCCATTGCAGTTCATGGTAATTTAGCTGCACAAAACAAAAATATTGGAATCATTGTTGACTTTTCTCTTTCTCTTATTCTTTAAATATAATTGATCTGGAAACACCATTGGCCCTAGCAAACTCATCACTGTCTACAATACTACTACCCTGGCCCAAGACACCATCATCTCTCAACTTGTTCATTGTAATTTCCTTTACATGATTTTACTGTTGCTCTCCTACAGTCTATTCTGAAAGAGTAGGAGTAATTATTTTATTTTTTATTATTTTTTAATTTCAGATTAATATGAGGGTACAAATGATTAGGTACAATCTTTGTGTTTTTTAGATAAGGTCCCTTGCTGTAGTTGTGTCCCACACCCAGAAGGGTATGCATCTACCCCTACATTGTGCCCATTAAATGGGAGCACACAAATACCCACTCCCCCTGTACTCCCTCAACTTAAATTTAGTTTCTCTCCTGTGTAGGCATGTATTAGTTCATCCGTTGATTTCTATTAGTATTGACTACATTGGATGCTTGCTGTTCCATTCTTGTGACAGTTTACTAAAGATAACGTCCTCCAATTCCATCCAGGATTCTACAAAAGATGTAAAGCTTCCATTTTTTTATAGCTGAGTAGTTTTCCATGGTATGCATATACCACAGTTTATCAATCTATTCATAGGTTTATGGGCACTTATGTTATTTCCACATCCTGACAATTCTCATCAACCCAAGAATCATACTCCAAAACTGACTACATCCCATCAGAGAAATGCAAACAAAAACCACTCTGAGATACCATCTAACTCCAGTAAGAGTATCACAGAATCTCAAAACTATACATGTTGGCATGGATGTGGAGAAAAGGGAACACGTCTGCACTGCTGGTGGGAATGCAAGCTAGTACATTCCTTTTGGAAGGAAGTTTGGCAAACACTCAGGGATATAAATGTAGACCTGCCATTTGATCCTGCAATTCCTGTTCTAGGTGTATACCCAAAGGACCAAAAATCATTTGGCAGCAAAGATATTTGCACCAGATTGTTCATTGCAGCTCAATTCATAATTGCCAAGTCATGGAAGAAGCCCAAGTGCCCATGAACCCATGAATGGATTAATAAATTATGGTATATGTATACTATGGAATACTATGCAGCATTTAAAAAATGGAGACTTTACCTCTTCTATGTTTACATAAAGTGTCTCAGGAATGGGGAAAAAAATATCCAATATACTCAGTACTACTATGAAACCAATTTATAATCACTCACACTTTCATATGAAAGATGAATCACAGCTATAGCCTAGGATGAAGGAGGGAAGGGGAGAGAAAGGGGAAGGGAGGGGGTGGATCAATAGAGGGAGTGTTAGTAGGGGGACCACACCTATGGAGCATATTGCAAGTACAAGTTGGATCTATCAGGTGTGGAATACAAATGCCTTAACTCTGTAATTGGGTAAATAGGTAAAGTCTATGTTAATTAGTAGGATGTAAGCACTCCAATTTGTACAAATAATCAACACATTGAATCCCATAATGGCATAAATGTATTCACAATCTTTGTACAAATTACTTAATAAAAAAATTGATTATATCCTAGGACACAAGTCAAACCTCAACAGAATTACAAGAATTAAAATTATACCTTGTACCTTTTCAGACCACAAGAAAATAAAGGTGTCCGTGGGGACAAATGATTTTTCCTCTTTTGATCTCTGCTATGTGATTTTTCCTCTTTTGATCTCTGCTATGTCACCAGCATCTATTTGAGAGCCTCACAAATATTATGTAGTATTATGAGTAGGTTAATCTTGAATCACACTTCATCTGGATTGCTTTCAAGGCTGTTCTTACCTAGATATGGGATGTCTCCTGAATTAATTCACTTTTTACCATTGTTATCTCACTGCCACTGCATAGTCAGATGATGGTTTTTGTTGATTGAGACTCTTCACCTATTAAATGCTAGTTTCTGCTGCCACCACATATGGCAAAATTGTCTAATACCCACCTCCAGTTACCTCTTATCTGTTCAAATTCCACTGGTCATTTCAATATCCCAGAGCACAAATCACAGTCCACAACATCAGTGTACCTCTGAATAATGTGTCTCTGCTCCAGTTATGAGGTTTTCTACATAACAGTCATCTCTTAGGCTTAAGCTTCTTGGAAGTATTAGGAAATGCTTTATCACATTTGTACCTTGGTTTAGAAGAACTATGTAGTAAATATTACTATATAAATACCTCATGTGCTGTAACACATTTAGTTTTATGCCTCCCATCTCCTAGGACACAAAAGTATGTCTTTGGAGGGGGTTCAGGGTAGGTTTAAGCATCTTAGACTGCATATGCCTTAATGATTTGGAATGTCATGCACTGGATCAAACTTTTTCTAATCTCAGTTTCTCTTACATGGTTTGACTCACACTGCTAGACTTTATATTCTGCCATATTGTAATCAATTGCGTGGTTCTGTAGTAACTTCTATTGTGACACCCCCATGCAATTTGGCAGATGTGCACCTATGCATGACACATCAACTATTAGTGCATAGATAAGTGAAGATCTTTCCTAGGAGATGAGTTGCATCTAATAAGGGCCTTTATTAAGAATGGGACTGCTGAAGTCTAATCAACATAAGTCCAGCCTGCTCCACCTATCTGTCAAACATGTCTAGGAAGATGTTTTTGTAACAAAATGAAAGCGGGTTTAGTTTCGTGAAGTATGAATTGCTATTATGTCAGGAAGATTGTGTCCTGGAAGTGTCAAGGAAAATTTAAACCCAGAAATTGCAGAAGTGTAGGGAAATGGCAAATAAAATGGAAGAAGCTGAAATTAAACAAAAAAGACACCATTCTACAATGCTAAAAAATTTTATAATGCTGAAATTGTTGTATAATGCATAATCTTATGGTTGTGGTAAATAACATGGTATGAAAAGGAATAATGAAACTCAATGTCACCTACATATCTCACCCTAGACTTTCTAAATGACCACACCCAGTCCTTCAATATCCCAGCTTCAGAACTTACTTTCAACAAAGGAGTAACATTTTGGAAGCAAATTAAGCCTGAATTTTCGTCATTCTCAGAGAACTCTAAGAATCTCATTATGTCAATTTTCATAAAATGAACTCATGTCACAAGTTTCTTATATTTGAGCCTAGAGCTCCACTTAGCGGCTGTTATGGTTAATAGCTGAAGCAGGAGTAAATGGTTTTCCCTGGTTTAAGTTGTGCTAAGTCTAGTGGGGAAATGAATTGCTGTTTCTATCTTCTGATTTTGGTCCAACACGTAATTAAAATAACAAATGCAGTAGAACTATAATCCAAATATAAAATAGTTATAATTTCATTAAAGTTCAGTGATATGATGCTGAAAGCCTAAACTCAATTAGCCAGGTGAGGAAACCCCTTTTCTCTCTCATCCTATCCTTTTCTACTCCAAACAGCAGAAATTAGACCAACAGAGAGGAGTCAAAGTAAAAAGAATAGGATAATAGGATAAAAAATGATAATAGGATAAATAAGCTTTCGGGTAAGGAGAGTGGTGACATCCGGATATGCTATGCAGAGTATGCATATAAAAGGGATTTTAGTCTTTTTATTTTTGGGGGGAAAGGCTTTTGTTATACATTTATTGCTAAAATAATACATGAACCTTATAAATCATTGAGAATTTTATTTGATTTTTATACATTTAAGGTTTACAAGTGTAGTTTTGTGCAGTGGTGAAGTCTGGGCTTTTAACGTAACCATCACCTGATAACCCAATAGTTTTTCATCATTTATCCACTCCCACCGTCCCACCTTTTGGAGTCTGAAATGTCTATTATTCCATTCTATATGGCTATGTGTACCCATTGCTTACCTCCCCCTTGTAAGTGAGAACATGCAGTATTTGATTTTCTTTTTTTTTTTTTTTTTAATTTATTTTTTATTTTTTTATTGTGGAGAAGGGGCAGGGAAAGAAGGCGGGGGAAGAGGTGAGTGACAGGGTCGGGCCAGTGGCATGGTACCACATTGGCTGTATCTAGGTAGAGGCAGTTTCAGGCCGGGC
>CAUYPK010078263.1:0-43688 GCA_963574355.1 Loris lydekkerianus | reverse complement strand
ACGCCCGGCCCCCCGGGGGGCCCCCTTTTAAATTGGGTTTTTTTTTTTTTTTTTTTTTTTTTTTTGCCGTTTTTGGCCGGGGCTGGGTTTGAACCCACCATCTCCTACATATGTGGCCAGCGCCCTACTCCTTTGAGCCACAGGTGCCGCCCCCTTGCTTTCCTTTATATCACCTGCTAGATCCCTGTCTGGGCAGGAGGAAGACACAAGAGTTTTAGCAAAGGACCATGGGTCTTTCTTTAGAATAAATGTCTAAGAATTCCAAGTCTGAGGAATATCTTGAGGGTAACCCTTAGCTTTCAGCCCCCCTGGCATGTTTGCTGCCTCAATGTATGGAAGGCAGGGAGGAAAACCTATGAAGTGGCCAGAGTCTGAGCAACAGGTCATGCATCCCCAGCATGGGCTCTCTCTCTCCTGGGCTTTGCAATATCTCTTTGGAAACATATTGAGTTTGCCACTCAGGATATTTTTCCACTGCATGTCCCCAGGGAGCCCACCAGACAAGGCTTCGAATACCTTTTGCTACACCCAGGAAGGAGATAGAGTTGGTGGAACTTATGTGCAGGATTCCTGCATCTGCCCTATTGCTTCTGGGAACCCTGAGGCCTCAGGCAGCCGCCCACCCAGCTGCCTCCAGTGCCAGGCAAGGAGGAACTCTGGAAGCCTAAGCCCCCAGCTCCTGCCACAGTGTAAGCGCCACATGAAGCAGGTCCAGCTGCTCTTCTGTGAAGATCATGGGGAGCCCATATGTCTCATCTGCAGGTTGAGTCAGGAGCACCGAGGCCACCAGGTGCGCCCCATTGAGGAGGCTGCCCTGGACTACAAGGTAGGTGCCCTAGGGGCCCTTCTCTTCAAGGCACTTGGATACACTGGGCCTTGCTTCATTTTCCCAACAACTCTAGAATGTTGGTGCATTAGCCAGGACTTTTAGTCTGTAAATGGAAAAACTGTAATACAAACCAAGCCAGCAATGATAGATGTATAGGTTTATGTTGATCAAAGCTTCAGGGAAGCTACCTTCAAGTATAGCTGAACCCAGGGGCTCAGTGGAAGTTATTAGGTCTTTCTCTCCCTCACTCTCTCTTCCCCATCTTGGCTCCCCTTCCCTCGGTGACATTCTTCCTCTTTCCTGAGTCTCACTTCCCCTGCTTTTGGCTGCAGCACCCTCAGTTTTGCCCCCAGGAGCAGATTTTCCCCTCTCGAGCTGGCACTAGCTAAAGAAGGCAGGAGCCAAGTTTAAGCTTCTCAAAAAGTGCTTGTTTTCCAGGAGCAAATCCAGAAGCACCTGAAGCATCTGAAAGCGCTGAGAAAATCTGGGGAGCAGCAGAGATCCCAGGGAGCTATGCAGATGGCCAACTTCCTGGTAAGCCCATAGTGCCCTGTGGCCAGTCCTTGCCTGTTCACATGTGAAGGAGGAGAGAGGGGACCTGGACTGAGCAAGGGTCCCTGAGATTCTGCTCTGACTCACAGGGCAACAAGGATGGTCACTGGCTGTTGGGGAGCAGGGGTGAAACTGGCAGCCAAGGGTGAACTCATCTCTGTAAAGGGAGACAAACCCCAGCAGGGATGGGTCACCTCTGAGGACCCTGTCTTGCTTTCTCATACTCACCACAAAATGGTGAAGAGGAACTGATTCTAATTCTGTCACTGAAAGACAAGATTGAGGAAAAGGGAGAAGAGACTTTTTAAATTTTTAAATATTCCTGTGTATTGTTTTTGTAATTATTGTCTTTTTTATGAAAACTATATTGATTTTAAAAGTCAAATTATTAAAATAGCTATTTTAACCATTGAAAACATTTTCTTTAAAACTGGTTTTGCAACACTACAGATTTCAGTGAGTGAAGCTTGGCCTTTTTCTGTCAGGCTGGTGTCCAGCCTCTTGGATGCATAGGTTGCTTCCATTTTTTCTGGAATGGTAGAGGCGCCCACCTCCGCAGAGACTTGATTTGTCTAATGCATTTCCTTGGCTGGATTCTGTCTCCCTCTCTTGAATTCCAAACTTTTGACAAGTTGAGTATGTACCCACCACATCTCTCTGGGCAACAGGTACAGGTAAGGCAGGAAAGAATGGGGAGACTAGCCTTGATGTCTGACTTCGGAGACACTTCCAAATTATAGCAAAATGAAACCCTATCCTAGAAAGCCAGGTGGCTGGGAATATGTGGATGAAGAAGGGGTCAGGGATGTCCCTAAGGAGGGAGAGGCAGGAGACTAGGCTGCTGAGGAAAACCCAGAGAGAAAAGAGAATCTAATCTTCTCTTAAGACATTCACAATAGCATGGAGTCCTCCTTCCTTCTCTATCTTTTCTTTTGTCTGCTTTTTTCCCTAGTCAAACAATGGTGTAGTGGTTCATGCCAGTACTTTAAGAGGCTGAGGTGGGATGATCACTTAAGGCTAGGAGTTTGAGACTAGCCTGGGCAATATAGCATGACCCTGTCTCTACCAAAGTTTTTTTGTAAAAACTAGCTAGGCATTGTGGTGGGCACCTGTAGTCCTACCTCCCCAGGAGGCTGAAGCAAGAGGTCACTTGAGCCCATCAGTTTGAGGGCTCAAGTGACCCATAGCTGTGAGCTATGATGAATTCAAACCTGGGCAACAGAGTGAAGACCTAAAAAAAGTTGTTTTTTATCATAAGGGAGGGGGAAGGAAAACTCTTCTTTATAACAGAATAATACAAATAATACAGATAATACAAATATAGAATGATCAAATTCAAAATTTTCCATTAGACCCCACTAAAATAATTGACACAGGCAGGAATCACGGATGCTAATGATTTCAGGTCTTTCTTAGAGAAAGATCATCAGAAAACAGGATATTTATATACTCTCCAAGTTAGTTAATAATTATAAAGGAAATAATGTATGTTGACATGGAGAGGTCTTGTAGGTCCCTCTTTAACCAAGTGATAATCCAAATATCAAAATAATAGTGATGGATCAAGAGGCATTTTTTGGCTCCAGAAGGGATGCACTAGGAATAGCATGTGCATCAGCTATGTAGTTTTCTTGCCTAACATGTTAATATGAATTTAATTATGAGCAAAGTTATCAGACAATTTTAGAATTTGGCTATTGAACAAGGAACAAGGCAACTGAACTGTCCTCTTAAAAAAAAAAAAAAAATTCAGCCAGGCGCTGTGGCTCATGCCTGTAATCCCAGCACTCTGGGAGGCCCAGGTGGGTGGATTGCCCTGAGCTCAAGAGTTCAAGACCAGCCTGAGCCACCCCATCTCTAAAAAACAATAGCCAGGCATTGTGGCAGGTGCCTGTAGTCCCAGTTACTTGGGAGGCTAAGGCAAGAGAATCACTTAAGCCCAAGAGTTTGAAGTTTCTGTGAGCTGTGATGCTACTGCACTCTACCGGGGACAACAAAGTGAGACTCTGTCTCAAAAAAAAAAAAATAAAGTCAACATCACCGCTGACAATGACATCAAAAGATAAAAACACATTTTTGGTTCAAAAGAATTAAAGAGTTGGTCCTGTCCTTTTGAATAGAAAATGATAAGACTCTTAAGGCAGTCTTTGTGGATCTGAAGGACCCTATGCCCCCTGAAGGAAGGAAATGGTGCTCTTAAGCTGTGTTACCTCTCTGAAGAGCTAGTGACTGATCCCTGTGCAATGGTTGTGGATACAACATCCACCTACATTCAAATGTACTGACCGTCCTCATTCAGAACCATCACTGAGGACCTTCTGTTGTCCAGCACTTCATGGGTGGAGAAAAATTTATCCTGGAGCAGTTTGGTGGTCACAGGCTCATGCACTTATGACCCTGGGCATATGCCACCCTCACAATGGCTTTCAAGGAAGGGTGACAGCAAGTGTCTTAGTTTCCTATATCTGCCCTAACAAAGTATCACAGATGGTGTAACTTAGATGATAGACATTTATTATCTCATGGATCTGGAGGCTGGAAGTCTGAATTCAAGGTTGGTTGGCAGGATTGGCTTCTTCTGAGAGCCATGAGGGAAAGATCCATTCTGGGCCTCTCTCTCCTTGGCTTATAGGTCCCTGTCTTGTCTGTATAGCTTCACATCATATCCTCTCTTTGTGTCTCTGTGTCCAAATTTCCTCATTTTATTTTTTTTTAGAGACAGAGTCTTACTTTGTCGCCCACAGCTCACAGCAACCTCCAGCTCTTGGGCTTAAGCAATTCTCTTACTTTAGTCTCCAGAGTAGGTGGGACTACAGGTGCCTGCCACAATGCGTGGCTATTTTTTCGTTGCAGTTTGGCCGGGGCCAGGTTTGAACACGCCACCCTCAGTATATGGGGCTGGAGCCCTACTCACTGAGCCAAAGGCACCGCCCCCAAATTCCTCATTTTATAAGGACACTAGTCATGTCCAATATGGCTTCATCTTGTATCTGCAAGGACTCTGTCTCCAAATAGGATCACAGTCTGAGTACTGGGGGCGGGGGCAGTTAGGACCTCAATACATGAATTTTGGAGGGACACAGTTGAGTGTGTAACATCACTTTTAAGGGCATTTTCCAAGAGGTAGCCCTGCCACTCTCAGTCTGTTCTGGAAGGTTCCAGCCACTATTGCTCTCTGCTCAGGAATCCAGGCCTCTAAGAAGGTGAGGAAGGCTGCCTCTTATCCACTTTCTGGAGGAGGTGGGCTTCTAGGGACTCTCAGACACACATGTCCACCCCTCAGCACAGACCACTACACCTCCTTGTCTCATGCTTCCCAGAAACAAACTGAAATCCAGAAGAAGCGGATGCAGAGCCAGCGGGAACAGCTCTGCCAGTTCCTGGAGCAGCAAGAGAAGCTCTTTGTGGCCTGGTTGGAGGAACTGGGCCAGACTATTGGCCAGGTCAGGGAGACATATGGCACCCGTGTGTCCCGTGACATCACCCTGCTTGATTCTCTGATTGGGGAGCTGGAGGCCAAGCAGTGCCAGTCAGAATGGGAGCTTCTGCAGGTGAGTGCATATGGATCCACCTTCCCCCCTCCAATCAGGTTGCCTCAGGCCCCCAGGTTTGCCCAAGCCAGTGGGTGAGGCCCTTGAGATTTGGGATGGGTCTTGGTTGTGGTGACTCTCAATGCCTCTTGTACTTAGACCCCTTTGGGTAGGTCTCCCAAGAGCCCAGGTGACCCAACATCCAGGAGATCCCTGGCATCACCTTGAAAGGTCAGCAGGGCTTAACTCTGCTGGACTGGGTACCACCTAGTTTGATTAGAATTAGAATAGAGGAGAAGTGCTCTCTGGGGCTGGGAGTGTGGAAAGGGTAGGGAGCAGCTGAAAGCCAGGAGGAAAGGCCAGGAGTCAGTACAACCCCTAGGAGACTGGTAATGGAGAGCTTCCCTCTTTTCTCTCCTAGGACATCGGAGACACCTTGCACAGGTACACAAAGGCCCCATGGTGTACCCTTGGATCTTGCAGGAAGCATGTGGGAGAGACAGTTCTAGAAGGGCCCTAGAATGGAGGTTCTCTCAACCCCTGGGTCTGTGATTCCCACTGCTCCTATTTCCTGTAGCTTCCCTAAGACCTTTCTGGATTTGCAGGGAGAGTGAGAGCCCAGTCAGGAGGGTGGCTGGCAAGGTGGGCTGCAGATGAAGAATGAATTCAGCCCACCCTGCCAAACTAGATGGAGGCTTCCTAAGAAACCTCTGGAATGGACTGTGTCCCATGTAATTCACCTTAGGAAGACTTCCCCTGAAGAACTGCCGGTGACCTCAGGGAAGGAAGTACATCCAGGAGTCTCTGGGAAGCCTACTGGGAGTGGAGCTGGGCCCAGCAGGCAGGGCAGGGAGGGTAGGAGGGGGCTGGGTCTTAGAATCACCTGGAAGTTTTACAAAATCCTGATGTCCTTTTATGTCTGGCTTTTTTCAATTAACATAACATTTTCAAGGTTCATCCATGTTGCAGCATATATCAGAATTCCATTCCTTTCTATTGTGGAATAATAGTGGTGTGTGTATATACCACATTTTGTTTAGACATCATGGACATTTGGATTATTTCTACCTTTTGGCTATTGTTAATAATGCTGTTATGAAAATGGGTGCACAAAAACTTGCTTGAGACCCTATTATTTGGGGTATGTAATTTCTGAAGTGGAATTCCTGGATGATAAGGTAATTCTATGTTTAGTGGGTTGTTTTGTTTTTTTTTTTTTTTTTTTTTTGAGACAGAGTCTCAAGCTGTCACCCTGGGTAGAGTGCCATAAATGTCACAGCTCACCGCAACCTCCAACTCTTGGGCTTAAGCGATTCTCTTGCCTCACCCTCCCAAGTAGCTAGGATTACAGGTGCCTGCCAGAACACCCCACTATTTTTTCTTTGTAATTGTCATTGTTGTCTGGCAGGCCCGGGCCGGATTCAAACCCGCCAGCTCCAGTGTATGTGGCTGGCACCTTAGCCGCTTGAGCCACAGGCGCCAAGCTATGTTTAGTTATTTGAAGAACCACCATACTATTCTCCACAGTGGCTGTTATCATTTCACATTCCCACCATTAATGCCCAAGGGTTCCATTTTCTTCAGATTTTTGCCAACACTTATTTTCTTTAGTTTTAATTGTAGCCATCCTTACCTCGGCACGTTGGCTCACACTTGTAATCCTAGTACTTTGGGAGGACCAGTTAGGTAGATTGCTTGAGATCAGGAGTTTGAGACCAGCCTGAGCAAGAGCAAGATTCTGTCTTTACTAAAAAATAGAATAACTAGCCAGGCATTGTGGTGGGACCCTGTAATCCCAGCTACTTGGGAAGCTGAGGCAAGAGGATTACTTCAGCCCTGGAGTTTGAGGTTGCTGTCAGCTGGACTGATGCCACAGCATTCCACTTCGAGTGAGTCAGACTTTGTCTCAAAAGAACAACAAAAATCATAAGCATCCTAATGGGTATAAAGTATTTTATTGTGTTTTTTCTCCTCATTTATTATCATTTATATTTCAATAAAAAGACAAAGATTAGGAAAGTATAATTAATTTGAGATAGATGATTATGGTAATAATTTCAATGCCATTTTAAGGCATTTTAAACCATTATTAAAACTCATTGTGGTTTTGGTATCAGTGTTTTTTACTTTTTTTTTGCAGTTTCTGGCCAGGGCTGGGTTTGAACCTGCCACCTTCAGCATATGGGGCTGGCACCCTACCCCTTTGAGCCACAGGCACCACCCAGTATCAGTGTTTTTCCTCCCCATTAGATGCCAATCTGTGTCCAAAGTTGAAGGCCAATGTTTAGAACTCAGTCCAGAAGAGACTTTTCTATGCGTAGTCTAGGCTGTCCTGGTGTGCTCTGTGGACACGGCACCTCACTTCCAGCTTATAGAGAACTTGGCCATTCCCTTGTTCCAGCCCTCTGCTTAATAGTCTCTTGTCTCTAGGGCCAAGAAGGTGCCTGCTCCTGAGCCATGGGCTACTCCACCAGAGATGAAAGAAAAGATCCATCTGCTCTACCAGAAATCAGAGTTTGTGGAGAAGAGCATGAAGCACTTCTCGGGTATGTGGGATTAGGGAAAGGGGGTGGGGAGCAATCTGCTCACCTCCTCCTTGAGATGCCAGAGCTCCTGGCTTCCCTTCTCTATCTTCACATTCTTTCAGCCTCTCCCTGATCTGTACCCAGGGCAGGGACCTGACTTGAGCTTCTCTCTGCTCCCTTTACCCCTTTTTAGAAACACTTCGCTCAGAAATGGAAACATTCAATGGTGAGTCTAGCGGTGACAGTGTGAGCTGCCCAGGGGTTACTGTTATGTTCCCTTATCACATAAGGATAAGGGAACATCACTGTTGATTTGGGGACACCATATAGAAAACATCTGGAACAAAGAGAAAAAGTCAAGGCAGGCTCCACAGGTTTGGTGCCTTACTTGTTGCCTGAGCTAACTCAGTACACCATAGGGTCTCCAAGGCAAACCTGGGTACCTGGGAGGATGGGACTGTAGCCAAGCATAGATATAAGGCCCTGAACAGTGGGATGCTTGTCTTTCCTTGTTGTGGGGACAGTGTAATTTAGCCCCTCTGAATGTGAATGCTCAGAGGGGCTTTTTTACCTCATCTTGTTTTTCTCTGCAGTTCCAGAACTGATTGGTGCTCAGGCACATGCTGGTAAGTGTCCAGAACAAGACAAGTGGCCAGGCCTGCTGGGTCCCTGTGCTGTCCCCCACCATGTTCCAGAAGAGCATTCCTGTCTCTTAGAGGTTGGGGAACCTCTTTGGGGACCTTACCCATGGACCCCCAGCTAGATATTGTTATTCTCTCTGCAGTTAATGTGATTCTGGATGCAGAAACCGCCCACCCCAACCTCATCTTCTCTGATGATCTGAAGAGTGTAAGACTTGGAAACAAGGGTGAGCGGCTGCCTGATGGCCCAGAAAGATTTGACAGCTGCCTCATTGCCCTGGGCTTTCAGAGCTTCCTTTCAGGCTGCCACTACTGGGAGGTGGAGGTTGGAGACAAGACAGGGTGGGTCCTGGGCATCTGCAAGGCATCCTCGAGCAGAAAAGGGAGCATGACACTGACACCAGAGAATGGCTACTGGGTAGTGATGATGATGAAGCGAAATGAGTACCAGGCATCCACTTTTCCCCCAACCCGCCTGAGAATGAGGGAGCCCCCCAGGCGTGTGGGCATCTTCCTGGACTACAAGGCTGGAGACATTTCCTTTTACAATGTGACTGCCCGATCCCATATCTACACATTTACTGGTGTATCCTCCTCTGGGCCCCTTCGACCTCTTTTCAGCCCTGGGACACATGATGGAGGGAAGAACATGGGTCCTCTTACCATCTGTCCAGTGGGTAGCCAGAGGCCTCACTGAATGCCCAATACTACATCTCTCTTCCAGTTCCTGTATTCACACACTCAACAATCGTTATGGAACACCTGCTCGGTGCCAAATGCTCTAGGAAATGTAATAAATAATAAAATGTTCACTGTGCCCAAGAGCTTACCCATTGGTAACAGAAGTAGGCTAGGTACAAAAATATCATGAAATCCCCAGAGTGGAAACAAACACATGCATTGATGCTGATGATGTGGTAGATATCACAGAAGGAGGAATGTGGCCGTTGCATGAAGTAGCACTCTCAGATGCTCCTGAGGCAGAAGATTCTGCCCATGGCAAGGATGTGTCCCTTCATTTTATCTGCCACTGTCTTGAGGAACTGGAAATCCTAGAGAAAACACAAGTAGACTGGATTTTAATATAAGTATTTGTATATGTGAATTAATGAACTGTGATTCTTAAGAATATTGACTGGTCCTCAGGAATAAAACAATTAGAAAATTTGGTCATCATTGCATTTGTCACTTACTTGATCACTGTGGGATCCCATTTTTCCACAGAATGCCATGGAAGAGATTGGGCTGCTACAGTAGAAGAGCATTTGATGCATATTCTAAGCACCAAATTATTCTGTTTTGGTTTGTAGCAGAAAAATCTGTGGGGCTATGAAATATTAGGTTGTTCTAGTTCACACAGACCCCTCTATACACCCCCTTTAAAGATATGTAAAGGGAAGGGTTATAAGAACTAAAAAGAATCAAATAAAGATTAAACATCAAACTCCTTCTATCCCAACTCCTCTGTATTCCCTATTAGAGTCAAAATTAGAAAATATCAATAATCAGGCTAGGTGTGACAGCTCATATCTGTAATCCCAGCACTTTGGGACACTAAGGCAAGAGGATTACTTGAGACCAAGAGTTGTAGAATAGCCTGGGCAACATGGTAAGACCCTGTTTCTACAAATTTTTTTTTTTTTTTTTTGAGACAGTCTCACTTCATTGCCTTGGGTAGAGTGCCATGGCATCATGATAACACACAGTAACCTCAAACTCTTGGGCTCAAGCGATCCTCTTGCCTCAGCCTCCCAAGTAGCTGAAACTACAGGAGCCCACCACAAGACCTAGATAGTTTTTCTATTTTTAGTAGAGACAGGGTGTCTCGATTTTACTCAGGCTGGTCTCAAACTCCTGAGCTCAAGCAATCCACCTGACTCAGCTTCCTAGAGTGCTAGAATTACAGACATGAGCCACAGCCTACACATTTTTTTTTTTAATTAGCCAGGCATGGTGATACGTGCCTACAATCCCAGCTCGTCAGGCAGCTGACATGGGATGATCACTTGAGCCAAGGAGTTAGAGGTTACAGTAAAATGACAGAAAGAGAGAGAGAGAGAGAGAGAGAGAGAGAGACCCTGTTTCTAAAAAAAAACAAATAAAAAAGAAAGAAAACCCTCAAATATCTACCATTATTCAATTACAAAAGTAACTTATTATTTGAAAATGTATGGGTTTATAAAACACAGAAAGTGAAAAAAATTCCCTTCGGCAGGGCAGCTGGCTCATGCCTGTAATCCTAGCACTCTAGGAGGCTGAAGTGGATGGATCCCCTGAGCTCTGAGTTTGAGACCAGCCTAAGCTAGAGCAAGACCCTCCCCTCCACATCTAAAAATAGTTGGGTGTTATGTCAGGTTCCTGTAATCCCCAGCTACTTGGGAGGCTGAGGCAAGAGAATCACTTGAGCCCAGGAGTCTGAGAGTCTGAGGTTGCTATTAGCTATGTGTAGTGGTACTCTGGGGGGGGGGGGGGGGGCAACAAAGTTAGAAAATCACAAAAAAAAGAAAGAAAAAAAATTCCCTTCAATCCTACTTCTTACAGATACCATTAACCTATGTTGACTATTCCTCTAGTTATTTTTTAAATGACATCATACAGATTGCTTTTTAACTTGCCTTTTCACTTATCTCTTTTGAATAGTTTCATTAGATTCCAATGTATAAATATATCATTTAACCAAGTTTTTGACATTTCAAACAAAGCTATCTCATCTCTGTAGTTTTCTTTGGAGTACGTTCTGAAAAGTGAACGTTACAAAGTTTATGAACATTTTGCTTTTAAAATAGTGCCATCTTGCCCTCTTAATAGGCAAGAATGTTACTATATGAACATTGCTTTCAGAACATTGAATATTACTTTTGTAATTGTTATTTAGTATTTTAAATTGCATTTATTAATTCTATGCAACGACTACCCTTGCGTGTTAAAGGGCATTTGCAGATCTATATGTTGTTTGTACCCTCAGGTAAGTTCTGATATTTCAAATTTATTTATGATATCCGTTATGACATCAGTTTTTAAAAACAGGATGTCATCAACTGAAAAAAAAAAATATTTTTCAACTTATCTTTTTTCGTTTTAAGCTTTTATTATTTTTAGTTACAAAACTGAAGTGACACAATCGAAAAATTATTTTACTCCCCTCTATTTTCAGCCCAAACTCATAAGTAACCATTTTAATAGTGTGTATACCTCAATACAAACATACAGGGTGTTTTCTGTTTGTTCCAAAAATATGCATTATATATGTAATTCTGAAATTGTTTTTTTTTTTAATTTAATATCTTATGGCCATCCTTCCAGATCAGCATATAGTTCTAATTCATTTCTCTAGAGGAATTTCTGCAAGTATCAATATGCCTGTTTTTTCAATTATTTCCTTATTGATGATGTGACATACATGCATTTTGTTTCCAGTTTTTGTGACTACAAAGAATTTTACATGAAATTCCTAGAGACCAGATTCACAGAGATTGTGAAGGTCAAAGAATATATACCTATACCTTCAATTTTAATATATTATAAATGAGTGTACACACTACGCTACCAGCAAAGGAAGTGCCTATTACTCCAGTTTCTTTATTGCTTCACAAGTGAAAAATGCAGTCCCTTTTAAACTGGTAATCTTGACCAGAAGTGTAGTTAAGAATCTTTTCAAATGTTAATAACCAATTAGTTTTCCTCCTCAGTGCAATGGCTGTTCTTAATCTTTTGCCTTTGTCTTTTGTAAATTGGCTGGGGCTCTTTTTGTGCTGAGAATGTCTGATTTTTGTGCATTTTATTTTTAAGAGTTATTTTGCAGTCTGTTACTTGTATGACTTTCTTAATAACATTTTTAAAGAGTTTTTAAAGATTATAATCCCACAAGTTTGTTTTAAAAGGCATCTCAATTTCCTATTTTGCCTCAATGTTAAACTTAATGTTCTTGGTGTTCTTTATTATTAATTCCATTTTTGTATGTAGTAAAGGACCGAAGGGAGTCTTACTTTTTTCCCAAAAGAGTAGACAGTTTTTGGTAGCACCATCTATTTCACTTTAAGAGGAAATGCTATCCGTTCATCTAGGCCCACATATATTCAGGTCAATTTTTGGACATACTATTTTTTAGGCTTTTGAAGTAAATTTTAACGTCTAGAAAGGCTGGCATTTCTGATTTTTCAACAATTTTTTGGTGTCACAGTTTTTATATTCCTTTTCTTTCTCTTTCCTTTTTTTTTTTAGACAGAGTCTCACTATGTCACCTTGGTAACACAGCTCACAGCACCCTCAAACTCTTGAGCTTAACTGGGACTACAGGAGCCCGCCGCTATGCCCGGCTAGTTTTTGGTTGCAGTTGTCATTGTTGTTCAGCGGGCGGGCCCAAGCTGGGTTCGAACCCGCAGAACCCGCCAGCCTTGTACATCTGGCCGGTGTCCTATTCAATGAACTACGGGCACCACCCCTTTTCTTTTTATATTCCTTTCTTTTTAATATATTTTCAGCCCTGGTTAAGTAAGCGAACTATTATTAAAGTTGGGGGAAAGCATTCATTTATATTTTTACTTCTGTCATCTTGCATAGAGTTCCCAACCTTGATAAACGCCCTCACTGGGGAATGAACTGAACCGCAGGGACTAAAACGACGCTGTTCAGCCGCGATGGGACGCTGACATTGAGAAAGGAAACAGAGGCAGGTTGGATCCTGGCCTGGGCCTGCTAAACAACAATAACCGCAACCAAAAAATAGCCGGGCGTTGTGGCAAGGGCCTGCATTCCCAGCTCCTAGGGAGGCTGAGACAAGAGAATCGCTTAAGCCCAAGAGTTTGAGGTTGCTATGAGTTATGACGCCACAGCACTCTACCGAGGGCAGCACAGTGAGACTCTGTCTCAAAACAAAACAAAATAAAAAGAAAGGAAACAAGAGACGGTCCAAGGTCTAGGATCTCGTAGAACAAAAAGATGGCCAGTCCAGACGGCAGTGTATTAAGTTGGCAAGCTAGGACGAGAGAAGGTTCCTCCTCTCACCATTGGACCTCCCGCACAAAGGAATTTTAGGGAAGTCCCCAGAGACAGGCGGAATCCTATACTGACTACACCGCCACTACCTCTGCAGTCTTTTGACCAGCTGCATGCTGCAACGGAAACTGCAGTGGTGGCCTTGCACAATCCTTCCGGTCAAAAAGACAGCCGGCTTCCGCTCAGTCCTTGGCCCGGCCTCGCCCCAACCGCAGCGCCTGACGATCCCTCATTGGCTGTTTCATGCCAACTACATTTCCCAGGAGGCTATGGAGACAGGGCGGCCTCCTCTGGAGTGCTGCCAGTCCGTCCTGCAGGACGGGAACGAGCGTACCGCTTTCTGTCTCCCATACAGAGCCTCAGAGAGAGCGGTCGTCACTAACCTGGCCTCTCTCCACCGCTGAGAACTCCGCAGGCCGTCCTCGAGCCTTGCTGTCTCAACGGAGACCGCTCGCTCCGAGCGGGGAGACCAGGCTTCCGCACCGGAAACAAGGCACCGGTAGTGAGGTCACGGCCGCAGAGGCATCCGGCCTCCCAGAAAGCATCGCGTCAGGGTCGTCCACCTCTACTAGCGGCGGCGCGCGCGAATAGTTGCCGGCGTTCTGTGAGGACACTCCGAAGGGCGAGGGGCGGGCTTGGCCCTCCGGGGTCTAGCTTTCCGTTTTCTCCTGGAGCCTGGGTATGTGAGCTGTCCCTAGGGAACGCTCAGGAATGGCAGAAGCCCCAAAAGATGAGAGACTTTGCGAGGGTGGGAACCCGGCTGAAGCGGCCTCTAGGGAGAGCGGAGGCTGGTCTGTTATTTGGGAAGCAAGGCCAGGTAGGTGGTCTGCCGTGCACCCCGGGCAGTGCCACCCGGCTGGGATTTGCGGTAAAGGTGTCCCTGGGCCGGTAGGAGAGGCTTCAGAGTGGGCTTGACCTAGTAGAGTCTTTTGCCGCTCTCAACAGGACTTTGAGGCCATATGGGAGTGAGGAGGTCACGTGTGGATGGCTCATGCGGCCTTGTAGTTGCTCCCTTGGCGAGTCGTCAACTGCACCCTGAAGGGCACCTGAGGGACCTCCTGTCTGACTGGCACATTGTGGTCAGATTCAATGACCAACCTGCTTCTAAAACAGATGTCCTTGGAATTGGACCCCAGATTTTTCTCATAGTTGATTGCTCTTTCCACAAGTATAAATTAAACTGCTGTACCCACAGGGATCTGCACTTCATACTTTCCAGAAGGCTGACCCTTGATCCAGTGGCTGGCTGCCATTGCTTCCTTCTGTTTGGCCTTTGAAATTTAGACAGTCTTTGGTTTTCATTCTCAGGATCTTTCTTTCAGCCTTCCTAAGAGTATCCTGTTCAGGACCTTCTGTTTGGGTTGTTATTTCCCTACTGCTTTTCCTTTCTAACATATATTTCAGGTGGTCTTACTGCCCAAGCCACATATTGGAGTACAGTCAGGGCATGCTTGGTCTTGTGGGTAATCCATGGTTTCTTTGTTTGCAGTGTGACTATCTGGCATATTTCTTTCAGTAAGACGTGGTTCTGGAAACCCCCAGAAACGAGTGTGGACTGTAGTTACAAAGCATGATGACTGCAAAAGTGGTTCCTAGGCTCCCAAAGCCAAAGCAGTCCTTTATACTGAGAGTTCCACCAGATTCCAAGCTGGGCCAAGACCTACTTCGAGATGCTACTAGTGGGCCCAAGACCATCCACCAGCTAGTTCTGGAGCACTTTCTTACTTTCTTGCCTAAGCCAAGCCTGGCCCAGCCCAGTCAGAAAGTCAAGGAGACCTTGGTTATCATGAAAGATGTGAGCTCAAACCTTCAGAACAGAGGTGAGAACCCCATGTTTATTCCACTAGAAGAGAAAGGGGTAGGATTGGTTGAGGTAGACATCCATGTTAATAATGAATTCGAGTTAGGATACTGTTTATTGAAAATGGAGTCAGTGTAATAAGTTTACATGTTGAAAACAAAGTATTTTTTTCTCAAGCTGGATCTTGAGTGATACACTATATATGTGTAAAGTCACAGAATAAGAATAAACAGAGTGCATCTTTCTGTAGTGTCACTTTTACCCAAGCATTCTGGGGGAAATGCTTTTCTAAGATAAAGAAATCATACAGATGATTAAGTTGACTTCAGTTTATGTCAGGTTGTTTTTTTTTTTGTTTTTTTTTTTTTTGAGACAAAGTCTCTGATGCCCAGCCTAGAGTGCCATGGCATCAGCCTACCTACTGAAACTCCTGGGTTTAAGTGATTCTCCTGCCTCAGTCTTCCAAGTAGCTGCAAGTAGCTGGGGCTATAGGGGTCTGTCACAATGTCTGACTTATTTATTTGTTTTATATACATATATATATATTATTTGTTGTTGTTTTTCTTTTTTTAAGTAGAGACAAGGTCTCACTTTTGCTCAGGCCAGTCTCAAACCCCTGAGCTCAAGGGATCTTCCCATTTTGGCTTCCCAGAGTGCTAAGATTACAGGCTTGAGCTACCACACCCAGCCAGTTTATATCAGATTTTAGAAATTTTGTACTTGCTTGGGGCATCTTCACTCTTTGCCTTCCTCCAAGATCCCTTTTAGGAGCACTTTTAAGGGGCTCTTAAGGGACTCCTTTTTATAATGAGGTAACCCCATGTAGATTCAAGATCCTGGGATTTATAGCTTGAAACCTGTGAGAGCTCATGGAAAGGGCTATGTGTTGTTTGCCAAAGGATTTAGGATAGCCTGGCCTCAAGTGGTGAGTAGAGTCTCTGTATTAGAACCATGGAGTTTTTCACTAACTACAGTTTCTTCTCTCCTCAGTGCATCCTTGTTCCTTAGTGAAGCTTCTTCCCAGAGAAGGAGTCCAGCAGCAACAGGAGATACCTTCTCGATGTTTGAAAGTTGACCCTGAGGTAGGTTGTTTTCGCATTCTCTGAGTATATCTTTCCTTCTTGGCCAACTCTTCTATAAAAACACATTCTTAGGGGTCATCCACATTGGGCATTTTTTTTTCTGCTTTTATTCTGGCTCCTCACTGCCCTGCTATCATATCTACACTGCACTCATGTAGAATTTATAGATAGATCCCTTTCACCATACTTTACCATACTCTTTGCTTGTCAGCCATTTTTATCGGCAGCGCTATCAGGGAACCTCAGTTACTAAGAGGAAAAGGGCCTCTTGCTCTTTCAGGAGCCAGTTGTGTTTGAAGACTTGAACATATTTCACTCCCAAGAAGAATGTGTGAGCTTGGATCCTGGTCAACAACCTACCTCAGAGAAGGAAGATGATAATGATGTAGGGGAGATGATGTTACTGGGTAAGAAATCAAGTCCTTTGTTCAGATCCTATGCCATAAGAAAAGTGTATCCTTCACCTTTTGAGCTTTTAAGGCACTATTCACACCTGCTAAGAACACATATGTTTTATTTTTGATTTATCCTGTGTGGTAGAGCCTAGCCACAAAGCTGCAGTTATAGAAGCCATTTTCCCGATATCCTGGGGAAAGCTAGGAGAGAGAGGACTTCTCTTGGTAAGGAAGACCTTCAAATATAGAAATTGTGAATACATCATTCTGAACCTACTCTCTGGATCCTATTCTCACAGTAGATATATTTTGAATTAATGTTTTCATTGGATATATGGGTAACTCTTTTAAGCTCCTCCCCACTGTTTTTTGTGATGGAACTGAGTTAGAGAGGGGTTAAGAAATTTGCTAAAGATTACACAGCTGTAAGCACAGTAGCAGGGATTTGGACTTACGGAATCTAGTATCAGACTTTGCAATCATGACCCAAAATTGTACTTCCTCCTGAATGCACTTCTCATCATTGTGTATGTGACTTTCCTATGCAGGCGTGTCCAACCTTTTTTCTGCTGCACATTGGAAGAATAAGAGTTGTCTTGGGCCACATAGTAAATACACAGACTAACAAAAGCTGATTAGCAATTAAAAAAAAAAAAAGTCCGTGCATTCTTTTCATGATATCTGACATCAGAGATGAAAAGAGTTCCCAGCTGGCGCCTGTGGCTCAAACAGCTAAGGCCCCAGCCATATACACCTGAGCTGGCAGGTTCGAATCCAGCCTGGGCCCACCAAACAACAATGACAGCTGCAACTAAAAAATAGCTGGGCATTGTGGCAGGTACCTGTAGTCCCAGCTACATGGGAGGTAGAGGCAGGAGAATCTCTTGAGCCTAGGAATCAGAGGTTGCTGTGAGCTGTGATGCTGTGGCACTCAACCCAGGATGACAGCTTGAGGCTCTGTCTCAAAAAAAAGAAAGAAAGAAAGAAAGAAAAGTCCTCACACAGCTTGGCACCCATAGCACAGTGGTTATGATACCAGCCACACACTGAGGGTGGTGGGTTCCAGCCCAGCCTAGGTCAGCTAAGCCACAACAATTACAACAAAAAATAGCCAGGCATTGTGGCAGGCATCTGTAGTCCCAATTACTTGGGAGGCTGAGGCAAGATTATCACTTTAGGCCAAGTGAGGTTGCTGTGAGCTGTGACACCACGGCACTCTACCAAGGGTGAAAACTTGAGACTCTGTCTCAAAAAAAAAAGTCCTCACAAAATCAGCATGTGGCCTGTGGGCAACAGGTTGGACACACCTGCCTGCATATGGTTGGTGAGTGGGGCCTTCTATATCTGTTCTCATTTTCCAATAGTGTCTCCGGGGCTAAATAGAACTGATCTGGCAGCATCCTGTCTACAGCCTGCCTTAAGAAACTTCTTCTTTTCTCTAGAAACATGCTGCTACCCTAAAGATAGATGCCTTCATAAATGTCTTTACCAATAAATACAGTAAATGTTTGCACCTTCTGCCAGACAAAAGCTTAATCTTCCTGATTTATAAACCCCTCTTAGAAACAGAAAAGAAAGGCCACAACAATTTCACTAAGATAAATTACCCTTAATCATGTGAAAAGAGGTCTGGCCCTACTCAATTACAAATGCAAATTTTTTTTGTCTGTCAAATTTATAGAAATCAAAAACATCAATGGATAGGTTGTTGGAAAAAGGTATATAGGTAGTGGGTATGAAAAATAGGACTGTCCCTGTGTGTGTGAATTTGTAATTACTGATATTACAAATGTATTTTCCCTTTGATCCAACACTTCTAGGAATTTGACCTATAGCTGTAGCCACAGAACACATTCAGAATGAAATGCAGGCTGGGCACAGTGGCTCACACCTGTAATCCTAGAACTCTGGGAGGCTGCTTGAGTTCAGGAGTTTCAGACCAGCCTGACCAAGAGTGAGACACCATCTCCACTAAAAATAGAAGAGTAGCCAAACATCAAGGCAGGAACCTGTAATCCCAGTCACTCAAAAGGCTGAGGTGGGAGGATTTCTTGAGCCTAAGAGTTTGAGGTTGCTATGAGCTACAGTGATGCCACACTGCTCTACCCAGGGTGGCAGAGTAAGACTCTGTCTCAAAAAAAAAAGTATAGGGGTGGTGCCTGTGGCTCAGTGGGCAGGGTGCTGGCCCTGGCTGAACTGGAACAAAAAAAAACAGCCAGGCGTTCTGGCAGGCGCCTGTAGTCCTAGCTACTCTGGAGGCTCAGGCAAGGGAATCGCCTAAGCCCAGGAGTTGGAGGTTGCTGTGAGCTGTGTGATGCCACGGCACTCTCCTGAGGGCAATAAAGTGAAACTCTGTCTCTACAACAAAAAAAAAGTACAAACAAGGCTATTTGTTGTGGTATTGTTTGTAAAAACAAGGTTAGAGACAATCCAAGTGTGTGTCTGTAGGGAACTAGTTGAATATGGTGTGTTCAGGCATTATACCATGGTAATCTCTATGCACTGAGATACTGCGATGAGAAAAGGCAAGTAGTAAAAATATACCTACTGTGTTATATAAGAAAGGAAGAGAAAAAGTATTGCTTAGAGAGACAACAGAAGCATAAAAAGAAATTTATAAAAACTGTCTCGGCGCCTGTGGCTTAAGTGGCTTAAGGCGCTAGCCATGTACACCTGAGTTGGTGGGTTCGAATCCAGCCCGGGCCTGCAAAACAACAATGATGGCTGCAACCAAAAACTAGCTGGGCATTGTGGCAGGCGCCTGTAGTCCCAGCAACTTGGGAGGTGGAGGCAGGAGAATAGCTTAAGCCCAAGAATTTGAGGTTGCTATGAGCTATGATGCCACGTCACTCTACCCAAGATGACAGCTTGAGGCTCTGTCTAAAAATAAAAAATAAAAATAAAAAAACTATAAAAACTGGAAAATGAATAGAATGGATGGGAACAGGCATGAAAGTAAAATGTATCTCAGTGTATACCTTTCCATCTTTTGATTTTTAAGGCATACAAATGTGTTACCTATTAAAATTCTGATTTTAAAGATTAGTACACCAAAGAAATGTAAAATATATTCATTGACACTTTCAAGAGAATTAGGAGTTTCAGTGAATTCCCCCCAAAAGATACTTAGTTCTTTAAAATTAATATAACCTAACATTTACAATCATTTATAAAACACTGGCTGCAATTTCTTAAAACAGACAAAATGAAGAAACCTAGTATACCACTAGTAATACCATTAACTAGATTTTCTAAAGTAATAAGATTAAAAGGAGAATGAAGAAGAATAAATTTTAGAAAGGGAGAGAACCAAAATATTTGTACTTAGGAAAGGGTCCTTATCTAGCATCTTTATTATCCAAAGGAAGTGATTTAAAAGAATAATAAAAGAGAAAAAAGTCTATTGGTGTGAAACTTTCCAAGTCCCACAGAGATTTCACATTTCAGCTTCAAGATCAGCCCCATGTCTGAGTGGCTGATTTGAACCCTTTCCTTTATTCTCAGCTTTTCAACATTGAATGATCCCTTGTACCACAAGTATGTTTATAGCATACTTTGTTTTTGCTGTGTTACCTACTCTTTATAATCTACTATTTTACACACCTATATTCCTAGCACTCTAGGAGGCAGAGGTGGGTGGATTGCTGGAGCTCACGAGTTCGAGAGCAGCCTGAGCAAGAGTGAAACCCTGTTTCTAAAAAATAAAAATAAAAAATAGCCAGGCATTGTAGCAAGTGCCTATAGTTCCAGCTACTGAGGAGGCTGAGGCAAGGGGATCACTTGAGCCCGAGAGTTGCTGTGAGGTTGCACTCTACCCAAGGCAACAAAGTGAGACTCCGTTTCAAAAATAAATAAATACAAATAAAAATTATAACCTATAGAAAAGCCTACAGATAAGTATACAGCCCACATCTTTACAAAATGTATATGCATATCTAACTACCACTCCAAATCAGCTACTACTAGCACCCTAGAAATCCTCCTTGTGCCTCCTACAAGGTCACTACACACCTTCCTCCCCAAAGATAAACACTCTTGACTTTAATACCATAGTTTCATTTGATCAGGTGTGGAAATCTCCTTATGGTCAATTTTTTTTTTGAGACAGAGTCTCACTTTGGTGCCTTCAGTAGGCATCACATCTCACAGCAACCTCCAATTCTTGGGCTTAAGCGACTTTCTTGCCTCAGCCTCCCAAGTAGCTGGGACTACAGGCACCCACCACAATGCCTGGCTATTTTTTGGTTGCAGTTGTTTGGAAGGTTCAGTTTGGGCTCAAACTCACCACCTTCAGTGTATGTGGCTGGCACCCTAGCCGCTGAGCTATAAGCGCCAAGCCTAGCCAAATATTCTTTTGTGTGAATGTGCTATGCCTTTAGTTTTGGTCATTTGAATTGTTTCGAGTTTTTCATTGTCTAGAATACCATACTATTATTCGATGATTTAATATCATTACTTAATATAGTGAAAACCTGTAAGCAGTGTGTTTTGCCATTCATTTATTAGACTCCTAAAGACAGTGGCATCATGGTGTCCTGTATGACTTATGTTTTTTATCCCCTAGTTCCTTAGCTGAGTACTGTACACAGAGTATAGGTCAATATGCACTTGTTAGTAATTGGTGCCTATGGAGAAAGCAAACAGATGAAGTCTTTCAGTACATCCCTCTTTTTTTTTTTTTTAAGTAAAAAGAGGATTGTGTTACTTGCATGAGGGGGATGGAAACATTTACCAGTTATGTATCCCACTTTCAATAAGAGTAATAGAATGTTGATGGTAGTAGTCTAGTCCTCAGATTTTAGACTTTCAAGGTTATCATGTTATGAGAAATCTGAGTTGTTGTTTTTTTCTTTTCTTTTTTTTTTTTTTTTTTTTTGATAAATAGTTCACTGAGTGAACCAAAGGCTTTATTTTTTAAAAACACAGAAACATCAAAGTACTGTGTGGTGTCCATATTCATTGCAAAAAAATAATTACTGAAATTTTCAAAACATCAAATGAATAATGTAAATCAATGGTTATGACTATCATTTTCAAACAATATACAGATTTTCGTTCAAGGTCTAAGTTTTATTCCTACATAACAGTATTCACATGCATTCCCCATGCCAATTTATTATCAAAACCAGGAGTTTTGAAAATCAAGACTTTGTCTTGATTTCAAAGACGAACATAGCAGCCAGCCTAGAACTCTGGGGCTTGCTGCTAGAAATCATGTCTTCCCATGTCATGCAAAAAACTATGTCTCTGAAAAATAAGATCAGACTCTAGATTCCTTTGAAACAGTCCCAGTTTCCAAGCGTTCCAGCACTATGGGACTCAGACGAGCCCAAGCATGCCTTCCCTCAACTTCCTAAACCTGCCAGTGGGAACCCAAACTCGACTGCGTTTTCAGAGTTCCACGACCTTTCACAATTATGGCCAAAGGTGTTTAAGACCTACGGAGGTAAAGAAAAAAAAATTTTTGTTAAAACAACAACCCTCTGGAGGGAGGTAGTGCTAAGAATCCGGCACAAGGAAACAGGGAAGGCAGAGCAATGACAAAACCCAGTGTGCCCCAGTGGCTACGCATTCACTGGGTGTTCATAACCTCTCCCTGTCCTTAAAAAAATTTTTTTAAAATTAAAGTGAGTGTATGTGCTAATGAAGTCTCCAGTTACAGAATTTAAAAGACAAGCCCATAAAATCTATAAGGCAAGATTTTTGTCATCAGGGGTGGGAACAGGTAGATAAGACGACAGGCACTCAAGGCTGGTTCAGCTGTGTTCAGGGCAGAACAGCCTTAAAAATAAGGCAACCTGTGGCTTCTCAGTTTGAGACCAGCAGAAAGGCCAAATGAGGCAGGTAAAAGGAGCCAACCATTGGCAAATCACAAGAGGGTATTCAGGAGGGGCAACAATCACAGTTAGATGGCATGACTCGGGCTCACGGTTAGTCAGGAGCCCCTTGAGCCAGCACTCAAGAGGAATGTCTTTACATGTCCTGTGCACGACTCCAAGCAGCAATATCTGGGGTTTGGAGGTTTGTTAGTTTTGTGACATTTTCCCCACAAAAGAAGACATGACGGTAGGCCCCCTGGAAAGCTGAGACCATGAGAACAGAACCTCCACCAGGGGTGGAGCTGGATGAGAGTCAGAAGGGACTTCCTACAGCTCCCAGCTCCCTTTACATCCGGCTGAGTCCTACAAACGCTTGTAGGTGCCCAGGAGAGCTTTGCAGTTGGGACAGTAGTGGTCCATGTCCTGCAGGGCGTCCACACAGAAGGAGATGAAGCAGCAGCCTGCAACACACCCCAGCAGGCACAGGCTCCCACAGAACAGCCAGGTCAGGGTGCCTGGCATTGTAGGACAGCTGAGTCATGATCATCTTGTTGCAGGAAGGACAACACATCTGAACAGGGTGGTCAAAAAAGGAGACAGGCTGCTGCAGGTAGATGGTCTGCACAGCAATTGCATTGGCATTGGGGACAGGCACTGGCTGGGTATAATACGAAGGAGGATTCATGCCCTTCCCATCTGAGCCTGTCATGAACCCTGTGATGGGCCCAGGCATGGGTGCTGGAGGTGTGGGGTAGTAATTGTTAACAGCCACTGTCTCTTCATAGGATGGGGGTGCAGTTGGCGCTGAGGAAGACCCGGCAGCTGCCTGGTAGGGTCCTGGAACCGACGTTTTACCGCCGCCTGCACTGCCTATCAAGCCAGGAGGTCTGAGCCCACTGCGTGGCCTCCTGAGTTGTTTTTTCCTGTCTGTTTTTGTCATCTTCCTCAAATTTTATTACATTCTCTCTTTGTTTCAACAGTCAATGACAGTAATCCTGGGGATGATGATTTTCAGAAAGAATGTGTGGAGAATGAAGATAGTGGAGAAAAGTCTTTAGATTGTGATGAAATGGATTGTTGCTTGGTCTCTGAGCAACCTCCAGATTGTCAAGAAGAAGAAAGACTAAATACATCTGTTTCAAAGAAAAGGAAAATGAGAAATCTTTTAGTTACCATTGAAAATGATACTCCACTAGAAGAACTCTCAAAATATGTGGATATCAGTGTTATTGCACTTACACGAAATCGGAGAACAAGGAGATGGTACACTTGTCCACTCTGTGGGAAGCAGTTTAATGAAAGTTCTTACCTTATTTCCCATCAGCGGACTCATACTGGAGAAAAACCCTATGACTGTAGTCACTGTGGGAAAAGCTTCAATCATAAAACAAACCTCAACAAACATGAGCGAATCCATACAGGAGAGAAACCTTATTCCTGTTCTCAGTGTGGGAAAAACTTTCGTCAAAATTCTCATCGGAGTCGCCACGAAGGAATCCACATAAGGGAGAAGATATTTAAGTGTCCAGAATGTGGGAAAACCTTCCCCCAAAATGAAGAATTTGTATTTCATCTGCAGAGTCATGAGGCTGAGAGGCCATATGGTTGTAAAAAATGTGGGAGAAGATTTGGTAGGTTGTCAAACTGTACCCGGCATGAGAAAACCCACTCAAAATGTAAGACTCGAAAGCAGAAGTGATGTTAGGAAACGTCTTATGGTCCTATCTGAACCTAAAAAGTTTCATAAGGAATTCTGAATTCCCAGACTGCCTAAAAAAATACAGATATGTGAAAACCTCATATAGTCAAAATTGGGTAAATACCAATCTTGGCTGAAACCTCAGACTATTAGAAAATTCACAGGGAAAGAAACGTCTTCAAGGGCTATACCTCAGTTAGCATCTAGTCTTTTTGACATAAGGAACTTTCTTTTGTGACATGGTGCAAGAATGTACAAATCACAGATCCCTACCCCCAAGAAAGACTTTGAATATGAGTCTGGAGGCTGTTTACTTGCAAGGTGAACAGAGTGACTCTTATCTACTGAACGTATATCCGTCTCCCTTTCCTATGGGAATTTATACTTGAGAAATAATGCAAAGATTCTTATCTGGAACTGTGTTCTCTTGAAAGAACCAAACTACTGATTTGTTAAGCCAATAGATTCTAACAGCAATTCATATATTCCTCTCAGAATACCTATTAAGTCTTGAATGTTGAAAGGAATTGTTTACTTTGGAATACAGGAAAACCACAGCAATTGAATGTCTCACTATTATTTGTATGTGGTCTAAACTAATGATCAATTTCAATAACATAATTTGTGGTGAAAATTGACTTTTATAGAAATTCTTTTTGTAACATAATTTAAAGGTGTTTACTGTTATTACTATATTTGTTCACCTGTTAATCTCAAACAGCTGTCTCATGCCTCTCCTTGTTGAAAGAAGTTTGGTGCATCCACCCCCACTACTAGAAAAGCTCTTCAGAATTTTGTTCCTGTGCTGAGTGTGGATCTCACATGCTGGGAAGGAAGCCTCAAAGAGTTTGGAGAGGAGGGGCAGACCTGGAGACAAGAAAAAGTTGCTTGGATCCATGTCTGGTCACTGACTTTACCATATGTTTAAGTGCCCTCTACATAGTCATCAGACCCTTGAGAATGAGGTGGTCACTACCTCATAAGGCAAAATGGTGTGTATTTACAAATTAAATCTCCAGGGGTTAGCTCATATTGCCTCCAAGAGACAGTGATGCCATGTGTCTTCGTCATAGTGGACTTTTGTTAGTCTTTGGCCTCCTGATAACTCAGACCCTCCTGTCTTCTCTGCCTAGAGGCAAGGCCAGCAGTGCCTTCATGAGACCAATCCTATGATATGACTTAGGGACTCAATCAGTTTTACTTATTTTAAGTTTCCCAAAGTTTTACATTGGTATTTTGATTGAATGGATTAATTCTATAAACTATTTGGGAAAAATTAACTGCAGATTTTGTTTCCATCTAGAAACATGCCTTTCCTTTTATTAGAGTCACTTTATTCCTGGGTGAATCTTTCTAATTATCTTCACTTAAGTTCTAAACAATTTTGTTATTGTAAATAGCTTTTTCCATTATATTTTTCTAGTTATTGCTCTTACATAGGAAAGTTATTTTTAATTATATATTTGTATAACAAGCCACCTCACTGAATGTTCTTAATTTCTAATAATTTCTTGGTTTATTCTGTTTGTGGCAAAATTATATCATCCACAAATAATAGTTTTGGTGTTTTTACCTTCTGCTTATTGGTCTGTTTTGGGTTTTGGGCTTTTTAAACATGTAATTCTAGAGTTTATTGGTTTGGTATAATACAAACCATTCTGAAAGAAGGAAATTTTATGGTACAATTCAGTCCTGAATCATAATTTAAAAACACAGAAAACCCACACAACAAAGGTCACAAAAGAACCATTAAGAACTTTGATACTATTTCAAACCAATAGCACCAAAAAATCCAGGAGCAAAACTGGTTGTCAACAAGTTACTTTTTGCCAACCACTAGATAAGGACACCCTAGGAGCAGTGCTAGGATCCTCAGGCAACATTATCCTAGCGTGGCTATAATGCAGGGGCTCACCTGTGCACCCAGAAAACAAAGGCAAAGCCACTGGGCAGTGACTGGAGATGGTTGAGGTCCCCAGGCAAGAAGCCCTGTCCCCTGCTTAAGGGTCAGGTGTTTGCCAGTCTTTCTATGACTGTACCACTGTCTCCAAGGCCCATTTTTTAAAGTGTGGGTGGGTAATGCTGCCGCAACCAAAGCCCACCCCCATGTGAGGAGGTACCCTGGGTCAAGGTAACAAGCCAGTCCAGCACCTATTGTCCCCAGAGGGCAGGCCAATGCCGCTGGGTTTCTGCTCCCACTTGTCCCATGGCAGGAGGGACTATGCTTAGGAGGAGGATGGCCCAAAGGACCACTGCCTAACTCAAGCGCCCTTGGGAAGCTATTAGACAAGTAAAGAGTGTGGGGAGGGAAGATAAAACATTGAAAGGCAGGGTGTGGTGGCTCACACCTGTATTAACACTGGGAGGCCTAGGCAGGTAGATTGCCTGAGCTCACAGGCTCTAGACAAGGTTCTTACTTTGTTGCCCTTTGTAGAGTGCTGTGGAGTCATATCTCAGAGAAACATCAAACTCTTGGGCTCAAGTGATTCTTTTGCCTCAGCCTCCCAAGTAGCAGGGATTACAATGCCCAGATATTTTTTGGCCATTGTATTTTTATTTAGCAGACCCAGACCTGTTTAAACCCACCAGCCCTGGTGTACGAGACTGGTGCCCTAACCACTGAATTACAGACGCCAAGTCCAGCGGTCTCTATTTAAGAATATTATAAGAGCATAAATGTTTTAGTTACATAAATTGCTTTTGTACAGTTTGAGTCAAAGTTATGTGTGCCTATCACCCAGATAGTATGCATTGTAGATAATGTAGTATGCATTCATTCTAGATATGAATTTACTTATCCCCTCCTCTCTCCCACCTTCTTGACTTCCCATGAGTGTTACTTCATGTGAGCACGTAAGTGCACTATTCGCTCTTGAATCCATACCAGTTTCACGTTTAACACTTTCACTTCAAGAACTGTTTTTGTCAATGTCATCAACAATTTTCAATTTCCAATATTTCAATAGTCTTAGGCCATCTGTCTTGGAGTTTGACATCAATGATCATTCCTTTTCCCCAAACAGCTTATAGGATACAACTTTGTCCTGGCATTTTGCCTACTTGATTGGCTATTCCTTCTTGGTCTGTATTGGGTTTTCTTCCTAAAGGCTCTAAATCAGTGGCTCTCAACCTTGGCTGCCTACTGGAATCACCTGGAAGGCTTTTTTTTTTTTTAAATCTTAAGGCCCAGAGCATGCCCTACACCAGTAAAATCAAAATCAGGCAGTAATATTTTTAAGGTTTTGTTAAAAAATTATTCAATGATACTTGCCAGAGCATGGAAGGAAAACTATTAGGATCATCACTATACCTATTTTGATGGGTGAGTCCTGCAGTGGGGGAGATTAGGCTTAACTAAATATAGCATGAGCAAGTGAGAATTTATAGAACAGGTAGGAGTGGATGGAAATTTACTAAGAGAAAGTGGTAAAAGAGACTGGCTAAACTGACCTAACAGGATTCCTGCTGAAGACAGGCCAAGGTGATCAGATATCACCTGGAGTAGTGGTTACCAGCCTTTTTGGCACCAGAAACTGGTTTCATGGAAGAGAATTTTTCCATGGGCCTGGGGGTGGGGGGTGGGAGGTAGGATCTGAGGAGGTTGAGCTTAGGCAGTGATGTAAGTGGAGAGGGAATGGCTATAAATACAGATCAAGTTTCACTCAATCATCCACTGCTCCTGCTGTGTGGCCCAGTTCCTAACATGCCACTGACTGGTACCAGTCCAAGGCCTGGGACCTAGAGAATTGGGGGATGGTGGAGGATAAGAGACCAGATCAGTTATCAAGAGTGGGGGATTTCTTTGTAAACTGACTTAGTACAGCTCTTTGTAGGTCTTAAAAAGAAGTGCACAGGTGTGCATAGGAGAAAGTTCAGAAGCCTGACTAAATTTTGAACAAGCAAAGAACTTTTGTCAGCTCTCAGGTAATTCCAATGGTCAGCCAAAGTGAGAGCCACTGTTCTGCACGTTGACATGCCCCAGGGCTAATGTCCTATCCTACTTCCTGTCTCTTATGTGGATGCTAGGTCTCTGTATAAGATTTTTCAACACTAGGAGCACAATAGAATCACCAAGGTAGCTTCTAACTGGCCTCCTCTCAGAAAATATAATTATATTGGTTTGGGGGTGGGAGAGTGAATGGCTCTCTGATCTCACCCAATTTTGTGGTACTAAGTATTATTCATATAATTGACATGTATAGAATATTTCACCCAACACATTCTTCTCAAGCTTACATTAAACATTTACCAAGATAGATCACATTATGGGTCATAAAACGTCCTTAGCAAATTGAAAAGAACAGAAATCATATAAAGCTAGCTCTCATATCAAATAGAATTAAACCAGAAATCAATAACATATATAGCTAGAAAATCCCAAAATGTTTGGAGGTTTAATAACACTTATAAACAACAAGTAGGTCAAAGAAGAGCCAAGAGAAATTTGAAAATATTTTGAACAAAATTGAAATACAACTTACCAATATTTGTGAAATGCCGTAAAAGCAGCACTTAACAGGGAAATGGATAGCACTGAATGCATATATTGGAAAATAAGAATGTAAAATAAACAATCTAAGCTTCCATCTTACAAAACTAGAAGATAAAGAACAAATTAAATCCAAAGTAAGCAAAAAATAATAATAATTACAGCAGAAATCAGTGAATTGAAAAGAGGAAATCAATAGAGACAATCAATGAAAACAAAAGCCAGTTCTTTGAAAATAATAAAATTGACAGCTTGGTGCCCATAGCTTAGTGAGTAGGGCGCCAGCCACATACATCAAAGCTGGCAGGTTCAAGCCCTGCCCTGGCCAGCTAAACAACAATGACAACTGCAATCAAAAAATAGCGGGCGTTATGGTGAGTGCCTGTAGTACCAGTTACTCGGAGGCTGAGGCAAGAGAATCGCTTAAGCCCAAAGAGTTTGTGGTTGCTCTGAGCTGTGACACTACAGTACTCTATAGAGGGCGACAAAGTGAGACTCTGTCTCAAAAAAAATTAATTAATAATAATAATAAAATTGACAAACCTCTAGCCAGGCTAACCAATAAAAAAGAAAGGAGATACAGATTAGTACTATCAGGAACTGATCTCATAGACATTAAAAATGATAAAAGAATATTAATGATTCCATGCCCATAAATTGAATAACCTAGATGAAATGGACCTCAACCTTGGCTGCCTACTGGACCATCCTTAAAAGACACAATCTTCCAAAACTCACACAAGGAAAAATTGATAATCTAAGTAGGTCTGTACCTATTAAATAGGCCAGTGAATAATCTAGCAAAGTATTCAAGAGACTGGACCAATGAAGTAATAAGGATGACTATGTGAGCTGCGAACAGGTTCACACAAACACTGGCTAGATCAAGAAGCAAGAAACCCATTTAACATTGGCTTAAACAAAAAAGGACTTACTTTTTGACATAAGTGTTGGAGGGGGCAGTTACTGCCATTGGTTCAATATCAGTGTTAATCTTCTCTTGGACAAGCTCTCACAATCTCAGGATGGCTGCTCCATCCATTCTCATGACAGTAAACAAGGAAAAATGGGAAGGTTAACTCCAGTAAAACCATGTCACATGGCTATCACTAGCTGAAGGCACATGTTTAGCTAATAAAACCTCTTTGGTAGAGGCAGAGAAGGAAGAAAGGGTTTAGATTGGATGCAATTGAGCCAAACTATAGTCTGACACCTCTACTCTATTGAATTATTCTCTGGCAAAACGTTAAAATTATCATGGCAAGGCAGCTCAGTGGGTAGGGCACCTAGGGTGGCGGGTTCGAACCTGGCCCGGGCCAGCTACGGCAACAATGACAACTGCAACAACAAAAAAATAGCTGGGTGTTGTGGCTGGTGCCTGTAATGCCAGCTACTCGGGAGGCTGAGGCAAGAGAATCGTTTAAGTCCAAGAGTTTAAGGTTGCTGTGAGCTGTGAAATCACAGCACTCTATAAAGAGTGACAAAGTGAGACTCTGTCTCAAAAAAAAAAAAAAAAAAGTGAGAGATGGGTCCATATAGAGCAAAATGTACCCTTGTCATGTCAGGGTGTAATTTGGCAATCAAGATCAAAGACTATCCAGCAAGGTAATTAATTCTTTGTGTGTTTTATAATTTCATTTTAAGAATGGTAGCTTTTTAATATTATGTATTTGTGGTTTGTCTTTTAATTTTTTAAATAATTTTTATCTGGTATTTGTTTTATGTTAATGTTCCCTTTTACTATTTTCTATTATTAAATATTTATGTCCGGTAGAGATCATTTTTACATGTTCTTGAAATATGCAATCTTATCCTATTCTATTACTTCAAATAATAATAAATCATGCATTTATTATTATATTCCCTTTTACAGAAAACCTTTGAAATTTTTTGTATAACCTGTACAGAAAGATGATTTACTATTTAGTATTATGATAAGTTATTATTATTTTCAAACTATAAAGTATTATGTAAAAATACAGAATAACTTAACAGGTGAACAAATACCTAAAAAAAAAAAAAAAAAAACACAGAATAACTCATTATTTGGGGAATTCCTGAGAATTCTAAGGTCTTACTCATAAATTCTGAAGATGAATCAACTTGGGAGTTTGGAAATACTCTCAGAAAGAAGGATCAAGTCTATCATACTTGTAGAATTGGTGCTAAGGGCATCTGGGGAGGAAGAGAGTTGGCTAGTTCACAAGGCCACAGTGAATGCAGTGGAGCATGGGAGGGTTGAGGGTATTTCCTGGATACCCTGAATCTTGTTTTGTTTTTTTTTTTTGTTTTTTTTTTTTTGCAGTTTTTGGCCAGGGCTGGGCTTGAACCCACCACCTCCGGTATATGGGGCTGGTGCCTCACCACTTTGAGCCACAGGCGCCACCCCTGAATCTTGTTAAGGACAATTTGTGCCTTTGAAGATTGGGGAAGTGGAGAAGAATTCAGTCAGTGCACTTACATTACTTATATAATCAGGGGAACCAGAATTACCTGAACTCAACAACACAGAGCCATGAACCACTGAGGGTAAATGGGTATTTTAATAGGTTTTGATGTTTGGGCAGGATAAAGTCCATTAATTCACTTTGGTGTTGCTTTAATTTCTAACTGTCAAGTGTGTTCTTTGCTACTGGAATGTTACTGCGGCCCAGGCCCTTTCAGCTGGGAAAGAAATGTACGCACATACGTGAACATGAATATGTCATTTCTACATCTATCCATACTAAAAATGTCACACATTTATGTCATTTCTATATCTATCTGTACCAAAACTCAATGAATTCACACCAGCCAGCTCCTGTAATTCCAAAGCAACCCTACAGAATTTATTGTAGCCTTCCCTCTTTTCCTCTTTGTAACTCCCTTCTCTACCAGTGAGAAACCAGGCTCACATTGGCCTTGTCATATTATTTATCCAGCCTCTTTGGATGTAGCCCATCTCCTGACCCTGCCAGGCTGTCCTCTGGGTCAGTCATTGCAGCCTGAGTACTGGCAGGCCCTTGAGAACCAATGCCTTTGCCCCTGCCCCTGCAATAAGCTAGCCATCCTTGAATAAGAATTGTTTGCACCCATTTTTACCCTTCAGTTCTCTGGATCAGTGGCTCACAATTGAGAGTGATTTTACTCAAAAGGGAATATTGGACAATGTCTGGAGACATTTTTGGTTGTTGCAACTGTGGGGAAGCAACTGATACATAGTGGAAAGAGGCAAAAAATGCTGCTAAACGTCACAATGCACAGGACAGCTCCCACCACAGAGAACAATCCAGTTCAAAATGTCAGAAGTGCTGAGATTAGGATTCCCAGCCAATGAGATTTTTATTATTCAAACACAGAAATAACTTTACCCCACATGTATTACATTCCTAAGCCTGCCACGTCACATTATCACAGATTAAAAACAACAGAAATTTATTCTCTCACAGTTTAGGAAGCCAGAATCAAGGTGTCAGCAGGGGTGGTTCTTTCTGGAATCTCTGAAGGAGAATCACCCCCTTCCTAGCTCCTGGTGACTGTGGGTAACCCATGACATTCCTTGGCTTGCAGGCTTGTCACCATGATCTCTGCCTCCATCTCACCTGGCCTTCTCCCAGTGTCTCTGGGTGTCTCTCATCTGGCTGTGACATGTGTCATTGGGTTTAGTGCCCACCTGGTTAATCCAGGATGATGTCTTCTCAAAATCCTTAACTTATTTATATCTGTAAAGACCTTTTCTTCAAAAAGGTCACAGGTTACAGGTTACTGGGGTGAAGAGGAGCACCATTTAACCCACTTTTCATATCAGACAATATGAATTTACTTCTAACAGCTACCTCTGAGAAGGCTGCTGTGATTAACACCACTTTAGGGCACAGACAGAATTGCAGTCATGCTCTCCTAGTCTCAGAGTTGAGCCTCTCAAGTTTACCAGAAGAAGCAAACATTCCTTTGGCCAAGACAGGGCCAAGGGTGATCAGGAGCAGATTCCTGTCTCAGCCCCCCAGGTTATCTTGGACTACAGGCAAGTGCCACCACACCTGGATTTTTTACTATTTGCAGAGATGAAGAGTTTGCGGTGGGGCGGGGGTGGGGGGGAAGGAGAGCAGGGGGCTCCCTTTGTTTCCCAGTCTTGTCTTATACCAACATCTTTAAGCAATCCTCCTGCCTTGGCTTCCCAAAGTGGGGGATTACAGATATAGTTTCTTAAATTTAAATTCAAAGGACAGAAGAGCTTATGGTTTGTAATAGAGTCTCACAACTCCCCTTAACTGGAATACAAAGTCACATTTTTGTTTGTTTCTTTCTTTTATTTTTTTCTTTGCAGTTTTGGCCAGGGCAGGCTTGAACCTGCCACTGCCAGTGTATGGGGCCAGTGCCCTACTCCTTGAGCCACAGGTGCTGCCCCATTTTTGTTTCCTTTTATCTCCTACCAACTGGCACCATCATAGACCAACATAGACTAGTCCCTTGGGACAGCCTGCCTCTCTTCTCTATTCCCCCTCACTTGTCTGTGCAGAAGCGTGTTGGTTCCCCCAAAACACCCATGTTCATCATGAGATTCCCCTTACCCTATTAGCATGTCTCCCCCTTGAATGCATGATCCTCACCACCAATGACAGGGGGTGGGGACACCACGTAAGCCTGGTTTACCTCAGCCAAAAAGAGAAACTGGCATTTTCCTGACTTCAGAATCCAACTGATTCATCAGCTCTCCTGGGCCATCAGTTTTACCAACTCACCCTGAAGATTTTGAGATCTGTCACTCTCCCTAATCTTGTGAGCCAATTCCCTGTAGTAAATCATAAATTCTTCCTCTCTCCTCCCTTCTCCCCTGTCTCTCTCCCCCATTGATCTATGTCTATATATCAAATAAATATATATATAATTTTATATATATTTGTGTGTATATACATTGTATTATTATACTTAAATCTATTATGATCTACATTTTACAGATGGAGAAACAGAAGACCAGCTGGCTGACTCCACACACCTGTACTCATGCCCCTGTAAACCCATCAGAAGATGTTGTTGCAAAATGTCATGTTTCATTTAAAAGGCTCCTCTTTTTTTTTCCTTCTCCTTTATGTTATACAAAATTTCAAACATATGAAACTAGATTTGTCTTGACAGGTTTCCCACACCCTGGATTTTATCGTGTCTCTGCGCTGTGGTTTACCACTTTGTTCTATTTCTTGCATCTCCTGTAAAGTCAGAGCTAGGCCTGTGCTGTCCAAAGTGGTGGCCACAGGAGCACTGGACAGTTGAAATTGGGATTTTGAAGGCTTAGAATAAAAAAATAAGAATGTAATGTCTTACTCATATTTTTTAAAAAGAATATAATACATCCCATTCATAATTAAGATAATTGATTACATGAAATAAATGTTGGTTTATATGTTACTAATATATTCTATTACTATATTATATTACTGAAATTAATTTCACTTTAAGAAATTTTCACTATGAGAAAAATTGTAACATGTACTATGATACTTATGACCTCTAGCATCCCTTTTAGAGGCCACATCATATCTGTCTGTCCTTCTCCTTGAATTGATCTAGTTGTATGGATCTTCTCTTTCTAAGTCTTGCTAAATTTATTTATTTACTTATGAGATAGCATCTCACTCTGTTGCCCTGGATAAAGTGGCATCCTAGCTAACAGCAAACTCCAACTCTTGGGCTCAAGCAATTCCCTTGCCTGAAGACCAAGGGTCTCACTTTGCTCAAGCTGATCTCAAACTCCTGAGCTCAGGCGATCCGCCAGCCTCCATCTTTATAGCGCTAGGATTACAGGCTGACCCTGCCGGAGTCTTGCTAAATTTAGAAACTTTCATTTGAAGACATTTACTGGGCACCAGCTTGAGCGTCTTTGAGTTTCCTCACCCTTCTACACAGCTTTGGAGAAAAGGAAGGTCTTGCCCAATGTGAGGCTTAAACCCATGATCACTAAGATTAAAGATCTCGTGCTTTGCTGAGCTGGTCAGTCAGAAGGCAAGGTGTTTGTTCATTAGGGTGGAGTGAGTGCTCACCACTAGGGAATGCCAACAACTGCTGGCTGATCCTGTGCCTCTGAGAAGCCAACATTAGCAGGGCGGGACTTGACCAAGTGTCCTGGTCAGCCAGTAGAACAGGCATTCCAAGGGTCTGGAAGCCCCAGGCAGGGCCCTGTTCTGGGACAAAACCCACCCGAGACATCCCATCCTAAGTGGCGCCCGGACGTATCCAAGGCCCCATTGCCTACTAAAGTCACTCATTCATTCAGTATTTATTGAGCTCCTGCTATATGCCAGGCACTGGGGATATAGCAGCTAACAAACGGACTTTAAAACAGAAGAAGAAAGCGGGGGGTCTGGCTAGAGGCAGTTGCCACTCATCATTTCTGTTCCCCTCCTCACCCAGGCAGCACTGGAGGTTAAAACCAGCATGTTGTTAATTATCATTAATTAACCAGCCCAAGAACTACCATAGTACACGAACCAGGGTGGGTTCTCTCTGCCCTATTCCGATAGCCTCCCTGCCCTCCCTAGAGGAAGCAAGGGAAGGAAGAAGGAAGGGAAGGAGAGAGGAAGGGAGGGAGGACCAGAGGTGCAGGGACTACCGCGTGCCTGGACTCCCGAATCTTCTTTCCAGAGCCCAGCTAGCATCTTGTTGTGGAGGACACTGATCCTTCCACCACCAGAGTTCTCACTGAGTCACACGTGTACGGTACAGAGTTTGCAAGATAACCAAGACTCTGCCAAGGAGGCCTTTCCCACCCTGGAGGAACCATGAAAAGTCACGGAAGTAACTATTGAAACAATACCAAGAAGAAAATCACTCACAATAGTAAAGCACTTCAAGTCCACATTATCATTTGCTCAGGCCACTTCCAATCCTGCAAGTGCCTTCAATTCCTACACATTCACCTATCAAAGGAGTCCGTTTTCTACATTTCCTCTCTCCAGTGGTGAATTTGCAGGTGTGGAATTGACAGATCAAAGTGTATACCAGAATTTTTTTCCAAAAAAAATAAATCTGCGGCCCCCACATTTTCCCAATTAGATATATGAGAAGCATACATTGCTTTTGCTTCCTTCCTTGTGTTGAGAGAGAAGTGAACACCCGTTACTTTAATGCCCCTCATCTGGAGAGGATCTTAGTTTTGTTGTCAAATTGTTTCCCTTCCCAATTCATACCCTTTGTTTTTCTATGTATTATATTATTCCTGTCTTTCTACATAAACATATCTACACATTCTGTTTTTTGAATTTAAGTCCTTTTGCTTTTCCTTTTAGATTTTGTGTGGTTCTTTTAATCCAAAAAGGGGAACATCCACACAGAAATCAAATCACCCCCAGTGGGGCTCAAACCCACAATCCCTGGCTTAGAGACCAGTGCCTTACCCACTAGCCACTGGGTTCACCATTAAGCCCTCTACTTAGAATTTTAGAAGAAGGAATAACTCATTACCAGTGGCTAGAAAGTGATTCTGGAATTGGTTTGAACATTTACTCAAGGGGAGGCGCCTGTGGCTCAGTGGGTAGGGCGCTGGCCCCATATACCAAGGTGGCAGGTTCAAACCCGGTTCCAGCCAAACTGCAAAAAATAAATAGCCGGGCATTGTGGCTATTGGGAGCTACTTGGGAGGCTGAGGCAAGAGAATCGCCTAAACCCAAGAGCTGGAGGTTGCAGTAAGCTGTGACTCTACGGCACTCTACCGGGGGTGACATAGTGATAACTGTCTAAAAAAAAAAAAAAAAAAAGAACATTTACTCAAGAAAAGTTGGCTGGTTCTTATGGTGCCCCAGCCTCAACTAGCCTACTCCCTCCAGGGCTCCCAAATGCATTGGATTCTTCTGGGGATGAATCAGGAGCAATGAGGGTTCCGGCTGGCTGGTCCATGGAAGCCCCTTTGACCATTCTTTTCTGTGTTTGATGAACACTGGGTGGGCTGGGCACAGTTCTAGGGAGGAAGACAGTGCAGCACAGACACCATCTGAAATAGGGAGCCAACCCCAGCAGACTCTTCAAGGCTCAACCGCATGCTGAAATCAAAGCCTTCTCTGCAGCCTTCTGTGCTACTGTCCGAAGCTGGGCACCACAACTCAGCTCGGCCAATGCCCAGAAGATGAGGAGGCTCAGAGAAACTCTACCCTGGACCTGGCATTTCCAGGCACAGGTGAGAGAAGGGGTGCAGAGTGGCAGGCAAAGCCCTCCTGATGGTGCTGCCCAAAGCCTCACTCCCATTATTGTGGACACAACCCCTGGCATTTTCCTGGAAACCCACACTTCTTTATTTATTGTGGCTTATAATTTATCCACCGGTAAATAAATGCCCTGACCCCAGGAACTCTCCTTCCAATTTATCATTTATCTTTGTTGCAACAAAGAGGATCTACAGCCCATATTCAAATTTTCTCCAGTAATATCTTTTATGGCTTAAAAAAATAAAAATCCAGGATGGAAAGAGAGATCACACTTCACATTTAGTTGTTGAGTCTTGTAGTCTCTTTAATGCTGCCTGCCCTGGCAATCTGGCCACAGGCCCAGAGGATGAAGTGCTCCAACTGCCCTCCTGACCCTGAAGGAAATTAGACGTGGTGGTTCAGAATCAATGAGCCAGAGGCCAAGGATCCTCATTGTCCCTGCATTCGCCAGCTCCTTGTTCTTAGATGTGATTCACCCTTTGGACCTGGAGGTCCCTGTACTAGGTCTTCACTTATTTAAAATTGTTTGCATTTTAGTGGAAAATAGGACAAAGAGGAGGCCTGGACTTCTGTGGGCAGACCTCAGCTCTTTGCTGGTTTAGGGTTGCAACCCCTCTTGCCCTTGTCCTGACCCCAGTGTTCTGGAAGATGTGGGAGCAATGAAACCTCGAAAAGCAAACCAGAGGAGACTACAGGCCTCAAATGCCCAGAACTGGTTCTGTGGGTCACTGTGGGACACAAAAACAGAAGACCCACAACTGGAGCCAGATCTGCCCTGAAAGATCATGGACAAATTGGCATTTATAAAGAGACCAGGACGATTTTCTGGGTTTTTCTAATGTTTCTTTTTATGATTAGGTTCAGGTTAAATGCTTTTGGCAAGAATGCACACAGGTGAGGGTGTGTCCCCCCACCCACCATGGCACCTGTCAGAAGGCACATGTCAGTTAATCCATTGTTAGTGGATTAACCTGAACCCAGCTGAGTGCTATACTGTACTTCAAAGACCCTGATAACATTACCCAAGTAGCATTCTTACACATTTGTTAGGTTTATCACTAGCAACTCTCATCTACTCTGATGTAAAGGGGTCTCTCCTGCTTGAGGTGTTTTGTTTGTTTTTTGAGACAGAGTCTAGCTCTGTCACCAAGGCTAGAGTGTTCTGTTGTTAGCCTAGCTCACAGCAGCCTCAAACTCCCGGGCTCAAGCCATCCTCCTCCTGCCTCAGACTCCCAAGTAGTTGGGATTCCAGGCATGAGCCACACCCTGGCCTGCTTGATCTGTGGAGTGGGGGAGGGTTTGGGAGATGTGATTTTGTTTCTCATAAGCCCTAGAGGGACACCAGAAGGTCTCAACATCTTAGGACACCTATATCCCCTTGAGAGACCCTTTCCAAAAGCAGCTGGCATCCAGGTTAGGGAAGGATGAGTGTATTTTTGCATATACTCATTTTTCAGGCCAAAAATTCAAGTGGAACCAGGCCTCCTGGCACAGGTCCTGGGTTCTCTTTCGTTGCTCAGAGCCACAAAGCAGTCCTGTTATAGGGACTGGGAAATGCTTTTGGAAACTACAACTTAAGAGTTCCACACACCCCCTCAGGGTTCCCACATCAGTTTAAATTTGCCCTAGAATATCTTTACTGTCCTAGAAGCTCTTCCTGGCTTTTAAAGTTGTATGTATGTGTGTGTGTTAATATTCAGCATTTTCTGTTGCTTTTAGGATTGCCCAACAATCCTACCCATTCGTGTGATGGAAAACTCAAGTCTCTCCCACATTGTTTTTCTTTGTAATTTCCTTAAAGCAGATTTTTTTTTTTTTTTTTTTTTTTGAGACAGAGTCTCCCTTTGTCCCCCTTGGAAGAGTGCTATGGTGTCACAGCTCACAGCAACCTCAAACTCTTGGGCTTAAGCAATTCTCTTGCCTCAGCCTTCCAAGTAGCTGGGACTACAGGCACCCACCACGACACCCAGCCGGCTATTTTTTTGTTGCAGTTGTCATTGTTGTCTAGCAGGCTCCCACCGATTTGAACCTGCCTGCCTTGGTATACATGGCCAGCACCCTACCCACTGAGCTATGGGCACAGCCAGTGAGTTAGTTGTTTTTTATTTGTTTGTTTAACTAACTTTAGGACGGAAATATTTGCCTGGGGACAAAGCAAACTTGACAGCCAGGTGCCTGCAGTGGCCCAGCCCATGGTTGCTAGGAAACAGGGAGCCTTCACCCTAATACGCTCTCGAAGTTAGAACTCAGAACCTCCCTAAAGGACCAAAGGCAAATACCGCCGGGACTCCCAACCACCCATAAAGGGGCTTCTTCGGGCGTATTGAAGGTGGGGACCCCCAAACTTGATGCAGGACCGGGCTCCAGGGACCCTTCCACGATCTGGGGCAGCGGGCCCAGAGCAGACCAGGGAGCGCACAAGTGAGGAGTGGAAATGGAGGGAGGAAGAGGAAGGAAAGGGAAGATAAAAAGGGAGGAAAGCTTTAGGCACTGGCACGGTCATTAAGTACCTTCACCCGGACCTTCCGGGGGATGAGGGGGTGGGGGGAGGGCGGTTAAGTCTCTCCGGACTTGAACCCTTAAAACGCATGACTGTGAGAAAGCGTTGCCTCTTGAGGATTCTCCTCCTCTTCCGGCCTGAACGAGACCAGATCTTAAGATCCCTCCAGAGAGCCCTGCCCGGAGTTGTCCTCAACGTCCTGGACTCCCAGGACAAGCAATCTAAACTTTTAAAAAGTCAGTCGCGATGGTGGGCACCTGTAGTCCTAGTTACTCAGGAGGCAGAGGGTGGGGGGAGATCACATGAGGTCAGAAGTCCAACCCAGCTATATAACGAGACCCCGTTTTTTTTGAAAAAACGATTAAAGACCTCAGGAACCAGATGGAGCTTTTTTTTTTTTTTTTTTTTTGAGACAGACTCTCACTTTATCGCCATCAGTGGAATGCTGTGGCGACATAGCTCACAGCAACCTCAAACTCTTGGGTTCAAGCGATTATCTTGCCTCAGGCTCCTGAGTAGGTTGGACTAGAGGCGCCTGCCACAAAGCCTGGCTATTTTTAGATACCGGGTCTCGCTCTTGCTCAGGCTGGTCTCTGATCTATGAGCTCAGGCAATCCACCCGCCTCGGCCTCCCAAAGCTAAAGCTTTTTAAAGATTTTCCTTTATTATCTCCTGCAGATCAAAATTAGATGCCCAGGAATGAGGTAACTCGAGGTTGCCCAATCTCTAGGAAGAATTTAAGATTTTGTGAAAAAAAATACGGGCTCGTCCGGGATTTGAACCCGGGACCTCTCGCACCCTAAGCGAGAATCATACCCCTAGACCAACGAGCCACAAACATTCACGTTTCCGGCTTGCTTCTGTGGCCCTCATAGTGTCCTGGTGGAGCAGCGGAGTTGGGAAGGAAGAAAGCAGTGACTGTCAGAGATACCGGAAAGTGGTAAATGCAAAGGCGGATGAACTTGGAGGGACTCCAGAGCCCCGGGCACTCCCTGTGCCGCACAAGTAGGGTGCAGCCCTTGCGCCCTTCTCCCCATCTGGTGGTCTACCTTGGTCTTCTTCCGCTGCCGCCACACGATCCTGGGCTGGGGATCCGCACGCCCCAGCCCAGGATTTGGTTACTTCACAGACACTCCTCGCTCATCCGTGAGCAGAAGGACCCTCTCAAGATTGGGACAGAGTGTTTCGATCCAGAGACATTGGGACTTCCTGCTTGGAAAAGGCGCCAAGGGGCACTCTGCCCTGTAGCACTCAGTAGGAACTCAGTAAGAGCCGACTGAGTTTCCGGACTCCTAGATCCAACCCCAAGAAAACAAGTCGCCCAACGTGGGGCTCGAACCCACGACCCTGAGATTAAGAGTCTCATGCTCTACCGACTGAGCTAGCCGGGCCGCTTCCTTTCACGAGCCCAGTGTCTAGAATTTGATGGGGTGGCCTTAGTGTGATGGAGACTAGGGGTGGGATAAATTAGTCTAGGAAATCAGAGCTGCAGTAAGGCAGCCAAGGTCCTTTGGCCCACAGGGAACTCCCCAACCTCTGGCTCCCCTCCCCACCAACGGCAGGCTGCACTTAAGATATCGCTGGTGCAGAAGCACCACCCGGTGGAGTCAGAACCCCAGAAACTGGGAGCGCCTCCCCAGTCCACAGCCTTTGGGTCTAAATAGCGGGCCTAGGACCCGCACACGGAGGAGCAGGCTGGGCAGCAATTAGAAGGAACGTGGAGGAGAGTGGCACAGGGAGCAACCAAGGGTCAGAGAGGCATACCGCCTGATGCTTCAGGCCCACACAGGGGTCTCTCCCTATGGACAGAGTCGTTGAGAGAGCATTAAAGAGAGGGAAGCGGCCGATGGGCGCCTCAACTCATTTTCTCCATCCCCAGCCAAATGCCTACCTTCTCGGGCATGGGCAGCCCTCCCTCCATTCCCCTCCTTCCAATGGTACGAAATAAGCACCCAATAGCCAGACACCCAATCCAGCTCTTCTAGAATCAAATGGGAGCATCTATGGAGTCCCACGCGTGGGGACAAAACCCCATCCTTCTTCAGCGTTGAAGGAGAAGTGCTGTCGAACCCAGGACTCTTGGGATCTCCCGTCTCGGTCCCCCCCTAGGGGACAGACACAGCACGTGCTTATCAAACATCTGTCCTTCCCTAGCCCAGTTTTCGCAACACTAAACCTGAAAAAGAGCAATACTTCATGTGGGGTTGGAAACCCTGATCTTGATACTTGGAGTCTCTGCTCCCCTACCTGAGCCAGCTTGGGTGCTACGGAGTCTAAAAATTGGCAGGTACAGGGTGACCCTGGGCAGAAGCAGGTCTGTGGACTGGACCCAGCTCCCGGTGTGGGGCAGCAGGGCTCTCACCCACACGCTGGTGTCTGAGCTCAAGTCTCCTAAAAGGCCCGGTGCACCAATCAGAGCCAGCCTAGATCCTGGACTCCCGCTGTCCTCCGTGCCTGCACTCTACCCCTACAGTCTCGGGTCTCTGGCCAACACCCATGCTCCGGGCCTCTACTCCACAGTCCTTTTCCTCCGGACAAAGGCCCAGGAGGCTAGTCCTTATCCAGGCCCAGTCCCCAGGAACGCATCCCACGGGGCAGCAGCGTCGCACCCGGGAGGAATGGAGAGGCAGAGGAGGGTAGTTCCTGGGAGACTCACTCTGCCTGTCCACGACTCCATGACTCAGATCCCTCCTTCCATTCACGACAGCTGGGCTGATTTGGTTCTGCGCCTTCAAGATGCTCCTCCCGCGCATGGCGCTTGCCACTTCTTTCCTCCACCTCCTACGAGTCCAGACGTCGGGGCTCCGGGAGGCTGGAAGGTACGTGGGGAAGACTAGCTGAACTGCAGCGACATACATCGGCGTTCTCTGCCTTCCGCAGTCATACTCACATTTCAAAAAGTAGCCCAAATTCTCGCACTTAAAGAGAGAATCGTAACCACTTTTTTGAGACTACCTGAGTTACAGGGACAGGAGAGTCAGTTTTCCTAGAAGATGCAGTACAGAATACCTGAAGCTTAGCGGAAGTGCGCAAAAGCTCTCACGGCTGTTTCTCTTTGATGCCTCCAGTTTTGAGCAAAACACAGCTGGGAATTTCAAGTGGCAAGGGGCTAGTCTCTCTAAGGTAGGCAAAATAATGGCTTCCCAAAGATATCCTTTGTTCTAATACCCAAGGCCGGTGGCTATGTTAGGCTACACCACAAAAAATAATTACATAGGTTGCAGATGGAATTATGTTACTGATAAAATAACCTGGAGATAAGGAGACCACCCTGAATTATCTGAGTGGGACCAACATAGTCACAAGGGAACTTAAATGTGGAGAAGAGAAGCAGAAGAGAACCAGACAGTTGGCAGCAGGAGAAAAACTTGACTGTCCTTGCTGACTTTGAAGATGGAGGAAGGGACCCTGAACCAAGCAATGTGAGTGGCCTCTAGAAATGGGAAAAAGGAAGTGGATTCTTCCCTAGAGTTTCCAGAAGGAATACTGTCCTACCATCACTGTGATTTAGCCTGGTGAGACCCATTTCAGACTTCTGTAAGTGACCATTTTGTACTAGGACAAACCACTGAATTTGTGGTAATTTTTTACAGCAGGAACAGGAAATTAATAAAGTCTCCCTCCCCAGGTTGGGTTTAGAGCTTTCCCACCCCAAACAGGAAAGGGAAAATTGCAGCTGTCCTGCCCAGGGGTTGTCCACCAAGGCTAGAATAGCAGTTGTGCTTCTTCCCTCTATCAGAAGTTATCCAGAGCCCAGAAAAGACTTGCCAGGGAATTTAATGCCCCTGAGCCATCTTGGAGTCTCAAACTTTCACTCCTTGGGAAGATGCAGTTTCTTGAAACTTCAGGGTCTTAGGGCAGAAATCTCAGTACCAATGTCTTTTTTTTTTTTTTTTAGGATTAGTACAAGGGTCCAAATGATTAAGTTACATTGTTTGCATTTGTAGGTCCCATAATCCAAGCTTCAACAAGCAACAGAGTTATTCTGGTGGAAGCTCCTTGATCTTGTGATGTTTCCTGCTTTGGAGACAGTTCAATGATAGACAAACTAAAGTTACTGCTTTGCTGCCCCTGTCCCCACTTCAGAAATGATAAGCCTTGGTCTCAGCTAAAGAAGAGCTACAGCTCACATTTGTTCACCATTTCAACTGAGCTGAAAGAACTGAACTGAAAGTACACTGCAAGATTCACAAAAGAGGACATGCAAGTGGTCACACTGAAAACCAGTTGAATTCTAATTAAAAAGATTTTTCATATTAAAAATTAGTGATTTGCGGTTAGCTCCTGTGGCTCGAAGGAGTAGAGCGCCTGCCCCATATACCAGAAGTGGTGGTTTCAAACCCAGCCCTGGCCAAAAACTGAAAAAAAAAAAAAAAAAAAAAAGAGAAAGAAAGAAATTAGTGATTTCCCTCTGAAATCCACTATTTGCTTGGGTAATTTTTAAGCATTAATATCAGAAGTGAAATTACTTTCACTGCTTCAATTTCTGAGAAGCAATTTAACAATACACTGAAAATGTTCATATCAGAAATTGTTTTATTTATTGAATAAGGTAGAGTCAGTCTTCATGTTTTGCAACATGGATTTCCAGTTGACTTGACCATTTTTAGAAAAGACTTCTTTCGCTACAGTTCAGCAATGCCCTGCTTTGTCAATA
>CAUYPK010078262.1:0-19057 GCA_963574355.1 Loris lydekkerianus | reverse complement strand
CAACTCTCACAAATATGAAAATCTGAAAGAAATCGACCAATGCCTGGAAGTACGCCACCTACTAAGACTTAGCCGGAACTAAGTGGAAATGTTAAACAGGTTTACATCAAGTTCTGAAATAGCATCAACTATACAAAATCTCCCTAAAAAGAAAAGCCCACGACCAGATGGCTTTATGTCAGAATTCTACCAAACCTTTAAAGAACTAGTACCTATACTACTAAACCTCTTCCAAAATACAGAAAAACTAGGAATATTACCCAACACATTCTATGAAGCAAACATCACCTTGATCCCCAAACCAGGGAAAGACCCAACAAGAAATGAAAATTATAGACCAATATCACTAATGAATATTGATGCTAAAATACTCAATATGATCCTAACAAACAGAATCCAACAACATATCAAAAAAATTATACACCTTGACCAAGATGGATTTATCTCAGGGTCTCAAGGCTGGTTCAATATACATAAATCTATAAATGTAATTCAACACAAAAACAAACTAAAAAATAAGGACCATATGATTCCTTCAATTGATGCAGAAAAAGCTTTTAATAATATCCAGCATCCCTTCATGATAAGAACACTTAAGAAAATTGGTATAGAAGGGACATTTCTTAAACTCATAGAGGCCATCTACAGCAAACCCACAGCCAATATTGTATTGAATGGAGTTAAATTCAAATCATTTTCACTTAGATCAGGAATCAGGAAAGGTTGCCCATTGTCTCCATTGCTCTTTAACATTGTAATGTAAGTTTTAGCCATTGCAATTAGGGAAGAAAGGGCGATCAAGGGTACCCATATATGGTCAGAAGAGATCAAACTTACACTCTTCACAGATGATATGATCGTATATCTGGAAAACACTAGGGATTCTACTACAAAACTTTTAGAAGTGATCAAGGAATACAGTAATGTCTCAGGCTACAAAATCAATACCCATAAATCTGTAGCCTTTATATATACCAATAATAACCAAGCCAAAAAAACAGTCAGGGACTTTATTCCTTTCACAGTAGTGACAAAGAAGATGAAATATTTGGAGTATACCTAAAAAAGGACGTGAAAGATCTCTATAAAGAAAACTATGAAACTTTAAGAAAAGAAATAGCTAATGAAGTTAACAGATGGAAAAACATACCATGCTCATGGCTGGGAAGAATCAACATTGTTAAAATGTCCATACTGCCCAAAGCATTATATAATTTTAATGCAATGCCTATTAAAGCTCCATTGTCATTCTTTAAAGATCTTGAATCAAATAATACTTCATTTTTATATGTAATCAGAAAAAACCTCAAATAGCCAAAACATTACTCAGCAATAAAAACAAAGCAGGAGGAATCATGCTACCAGACCGGAGACCGTACTATAAATCAATAGTAATCAAAACAGCATGGTACTGGCACAAAAGCAGAGAAGTAGATGTCTGGAACAGAATAGAGAACCAAGAGATGAATCCAGCCACTTACCGTTATTTAATCTTTGACAAGCCAATTAAAAACATTCAGTGGGGGAAATATTCCCTATTTAACAAATGGTGCTGTGTAAACTGGCTGGCAATCTGTACAAGACTGAAACTGGACCCACACCTTTCACCAATAACTAACATAGACTCTCACTGGATAAAAGATTTAAATTTAAGACATGAAACTATAAAAATACTTGAGGAAATTGCAGGGAAAACTCTTGAAGGAATCGGCCTGTGTGAATATTTTATGAGGAGGACTCCCCAGGCAATTGAAGCAGTATCAAAAATATACTACTGGTATCTGATCAAACTAAAAAGCTTCTGCACAGCCAAGAACATAGTAAGTAAAGCAAGCAGATAGCCCTCATAATGAGAGAAAATATTTGCAGTTTATACCTCTGATAAAGGTCTAATAACCAGAATCCACAGAGAACTCAAACGTATTAGCAAGAAAAGAACACATGACCCATCTCAGGGTGGGCAAGGGACTTGAAGAGAAACTTCTCTAAAGAAGACAGACTCACAATCTACAAACACATGAAAAAAAAACTCATCATCCTTAATCATTAGAGAAATGCAAATTAAAACTACTTTGAGATAGCAACTAATCCCAGTAAGAGTATCCCACATAACAAAATCCCAAAACCAGAGATGTTGGCGTCGATGTGGAGAAAAGGCCACGCTTCTACACTGCTGGTGGGAATGCACACTAATATGTTTCTTCTGGAAGGATGTTTGGAGAATACTTAGAGACCTAAAAATAGAACCTGCCATTCAGTCCTATAATTTCTTTACTAGGTTTATACCCTGAAGACCAAAAATCACAATATAACAAAGACATCTGTACTAGAATGTTTATTGCAGCCCAATTCATAATTGTTAAGTCATGGAAGAAGCCTAAATGCCCATTGACCCCACAAATGGATTAGTAAATTGTGGTACATGTATACCATGGAATATTATCCAGCCTTAGAGAAAGATGGAGACTTTACCTCTTTCATATTTACCTGGATGGATGGAGCTGGAACATATTCTTCTTAGCAAAGTATCTCAGGAATGGAAGAAAAAGTATCCAATGTACTCAGCTCTACTATAAAGCTAAATTATAGCTTTCACATGAAAGCTGTAACCCAACTATAGCACAAGACTATGGTGAAAGGGCCAAGGAAGGGGAAGGGAGGGGGGAGGTTTTGGTAGAGGGAAGGTAATGGGTGGGGCCACATCTAGGGTGCATTTTAGAATGGGTACAGGCGAAACTTACTAAATGCAAAATACAAATGCCTACATACAGTAACTAAGAAAATGCCATGAAGGCTATGTTGAACAGTTTGATGAGAATATTTTGGATTGTATGTGAAACCCGCACATTGTACCCCTTGATTGCACTAATGTACACAGTTATGATTTAACAATAAAAATAAATAAATTAAAAATGAATAAATAAAATTCTTATCACAGAATCCCAACATCTGATTAATCTCAGTATTACCATCAGGTAAATATCTTTTCTCATTCAGATTATTGGTTTTACTGGTTTGGGGCATGATAGATGATTTTTTATTTTTTATTTCTGGTTAATGTAAGGATACAACCAGTTCACAATCTTTGAATTTGTTAGGTAGCAACCCTCTTGTAGTTCTGTCCGGCACCCAGGAGGTGTGCCATGTGCCCATTAGGTGGGAGCTCACCAACTAACCTTCCTCTCCTTTCTTCCTTCCCCACCCCCCAACTTGAATTGAATTGAGTTTTTTTCTTACATAGGCACGTATTCCTCTACTGGTTTCATATTAATATTGAGTACATACTTGTTTTTTCATTCTTGCGATACTTTACTAAGAAGAGAGTGTTTCAGCTCCATCCAGGTTAATATAAAATGTGAATAAAAGTCTCCATCTTTTATTTCAGCTGAATTACTATTATTCCTATTATATTACATGGAATATTACTGTTTTTTTGTTAATCCATTCATGGGTTAATGGGCACTTAGGTAGTTTCCACATCTTGGCAATTGTAAATTGAGCTACAATAAACAATCTAATGCAAATGTCCTTGTGGTAAAATGATTTTTTTTTTTTTTCCCTGGGTGGATGCCTAGTGGGATTGCGGGGTCAAATGGGAGATCTATTTGAGTTCTTGATAGACGATTTTGTATTGTACCCTAAATGTTCTAGTTATTATACTAGGATAGTATAGTTCCTGTATACATTTACTTTAGCATGTTGTCACTCTGTGTAGGTTTAGTGAGTAGATCCTGGCCTATATTGTGGGCTTTAGTGCCTATGACAGTTGAGCTTTCAGACTTCCAATCCTCCTTTCTTCAGGTATTGCTATATCTTCCCTGCTGGGGCATATGCAGATCCAGAAGGTGATTTCCAGTATTGTCTGGTGTTTTCCAGACCACCTTCTGCAATGGGGGAGGACAGAAGCCTCTGTGACTGTGTCTCCTTGTGCCACTGGGTGGTGGGAAGCAGTTAATGCCTCACATCATGACTCTGGCTCCCACAGCAGCAGACTCAGGACAGACTCAGGGATGTCAGATTTCAGATCTGTCAATGGTCATACTTAACTTTTGGAAGATGCTGTGTGATCTGCTGATACTCTTCATCTTCAGAATTTATCTGCCTATTTGCCAGTATTTCAAACCAATATCATGTGAATATGAAGTATTTCAGGAGAGAGGAAACAAATGGAGAGCAGCAGAAGGTAATATGAGGAGGATAATTGTTAAGAGCTGCTGTTTCTCGACCCCTTGTTTTGTGGCAGCTGCTGTGCTGAAAACTTTCCACAGATTGTTTCCCTTAATCTAACTTTTGACTTCTCTATGTAACAAACTCTGTCATGTTGTTCTGTTGTTATTTATCATTTTCCACTTGAGGAAACGTGGCCTTATGTAGTTTAAGTAGAAAAGGTGTTTGTCACACAAACCATGGTTTGAATGAACTTGGCCAAGCACTAATGCCCACACCTTGAATAAGCTATTCTCCTTGCCAAGTAACAGAATTGTGTATCTTTGATATATCCAAATACCTAGCAATTGCATATGTAGGGGGAAAAAGGAAAAATACAGAGAAGAAAATAATTGTACTGTGATGAGATTATTGTGATTTTTTTCCTTCTCTAAAATTTATGCCAAAATTGTTATTGTCCTTATAATTTTTTTTTTTTTTTTTTTTTGAGAAAGAGTCCCAACCTAGCCCTGAGCAGAGTGCAGTGGCATCATAGTTCACTGCAACCTCAGACTCAGGCTGTGGGCATCCCACTGCCTCAGCCTCCAGAAGCCACTGGGATTACAGGTGCTCAATGTGGTGCCCAGCTGGGTTTTTTATTTTTTTATGAGTTGGGGTCTCACTCTCAGGCAAATCTCGAACTCCTGAGCTCAAGCAATCCTTCCTTCTCAGCCTCCCACAGTGCTGGGATTACAGGCATAAGCCACTGCGCCTGGCATCGTCCTTGTAAATTTCTTTCGGATTTTAATGTATGTATTTTTATCTTCATTATTTCATTTAATTAATTAATTTATTTTTTGAGACAGAGTCTCATTCTGTCACCCTGGTTATCATAGCTCACAGCAACCTCAAACTCCTTGGGGTCATGCGATCTTCCCACCATTACGGCCTGGCTGGTTTTTCTATTTTTTATAGAGACAGGGTCTCACTCTTGCTCAGGTTGGTCTTGAACTCCTGAACTCCAGGGATCCTCCCACTTCAGCTTCCCTAAGTGCTGGATCACAGCCACCACTCCCAGTCTCCACCATTCCCAGTCTCCTTTTTTTTTTTTTTTTTTAAAGAAATCCATCATTTCCATGTACTTTTCTAAAGGTACTTGTCATTGTATATTTTAGTTCACAAAGTTGGTATAGGAAATGAAAGAGCAAATGTTCTAATGAATTTCTCACAAGATGAAAACTCTGCTTTTCTTGGCTGTCTTTATAGCACTTTCTACCTTCTCTGAAGTTTATATCATAGTCTGCCTCATTTTATATTTATCCTATCTGCATTTCTTAGCATTCACTTCCTTAAATTGTAGATAGTTCTTTATACTTCATAGAATATTGCCATGTATTGTGCCTTGTACACAGTAGAAGCTCGGCAAACATTTGTTGAATTTAGTAGACGAAGGTTTAATATGTCAATCTATTGAACATTTTTAATCATTGTTACCATTATTCAAACATGAGTGCAGTTAAATGTTGAGAAAAGTGTTGCTGGCTTATTATAAAAGAGAAAGAACTCAGTGTCTAAAATCTGTTAGAACTTTATAAAATTTTAAAGGAAAGTCTCTCTTTCTTGGCATTTTATAAAACTTTGCTTACAAATGGAGTGACCCAAATCAATTGGATCAAAGGGTATGGATTCATTAAAAAGGAAAGAAGATATAAAAATAGTGCTGCCTTACACACATGCTATTACTAATGACATACAGAGATGAAAAAATGCCCTCACATCTCATGACACACATGAGTTGAACCTCTTCATCTGGTAGAAAACCAAACCAACCGGTTTAAATAACTTACTTTTAAATTCATTTAATCTCGAGGACCTATGACGTGAAAAATTCAGTGACTGATATTTTTAAAGATCTTACAAATACTTGAATGAGGTAGAGATGATATGGGAAAATAGAACTATAAGCAAAGTGCTGAAGGGTGCCGTGGGGAGAACGTTCATATCTGATTCCTTAGCTAGGAGTGCCTCAGAAGAGAGAAAGGGTAGAAAGTAACCTTGACGATTATTGGCATATGTAGAAGGGCATTTCAGGCAGTAGGCACAAGGAACACATCCTCTCAGGAATGGCAAATAGTCCCATTTGACTAGATCGTAGGGTCTAGGAATAGAGAGGGAGATAAATGTGTAAGGAAAGAATCGATTTCCATTTCACAGCTATAAATGGAGTTTCTGAGATGGGCCAGTTCTGTGTTCTCAGGATATAAAAATAAATCTCTCTCCATAAAGAGCGCATTGGCAGATAAGCATACACTGGGAAACGTGCTGAACTAATGATGCAGACAGAGAGCCTTGGAATAAATGAAAAGGGATTTATTCTGCCAGTGGGGAGACAGTTTGCATAGTGGTCAATCACTCAGACTGGGGAGTAAGATGGAGTTCTGGAGTCAAGACTATTGGTGTGAAGACCTGCACCACCTTTCACATTGACATGTGTCTTCAATTGCATTGTTTTACTAAGTTTTGGCTCCTGTGTGCTAAGTCTTAGTTACTCCTTCTATTAGGTGGTGACAATAATAATACAATTCTCACAGGGCTGTTGGGAGGATAAAAACGTAATATCCACCTGAAGGGTTTTAGCACAGTCTTTGGCAGTTAAAGCGCTTGAGTTAATTTTATTATCTTTATTATTAATAGCACCACTACTATTAATCTGTCACAGTTATTCTCATAGAACATTTCAGAGAGGAGCTAACAATGATAACCTTAAAGAAGGACTTTAATTACCCAAGAAAGGGAAAGAACCAAGGACCAGGGAACAGCACAAAACCAGGCAAGCATGAGGAAATATAGGGTTGTGTTCAGGGAACAGAGTCCATAATTTCAAAAAGAAAAGTATTTATAAGAAGATGCTGGGGAGAGTTTTATGGTTCCAATGAGACATGACAATTTTAGAAAAAAAAAAAAAAATAAACAACTAATAAAAACTCTTCATTCATGAAGAATTTTGAGATCCAAAGCTTCAGAGTAATTCAGGTATATATTACGTTCTACATAGAATCATATATCAGAACAATAAAGATAAATTATTGTTGATTAAAATTATCCTAATCTCATTCTCTCCTTATTTATTTGCTCTAAGTGCATGGAAACTCTGAATATTTAGTGTTTCTGGAGGAACAGGCGGGAGGATCATACAGTATCACCCTCAAGTGATGGGCCCAATGAGTCCCACTCAGTGGAATGTATTTGAAAAGGGTGAAACTCATGCTAAGATCACAGGGCACGGCCCAGGAAATGGCAGAGAATGGGAGATCACTATTGTTTGTGACAGTTGCAGATAGGTAGGTAAAGATTTTTAGATCGGAATATTGTCTGTTTGTTAGAGTCCTCTTGGCTTCTCTAGTTGAAGAGAGGAAGGAAAACTACAGGAAGGTAGAAAGAGATGAAGAAAAGAAACGTGATGATGGGGGGAACAGATCTTGTGAACAGAAAGTGGAGAACGGAGAGAAACCCCCAAAGCATCTGTACTGGTGCTCGGCATCCACTTCTGATGCCACTCCACACAAATACATGGAGTCAACAAAAGAACAGCCTGCTAAATTTTTAAAACAACATGTTAGCATTTTGGACTAAATGCTCTCATAAAATGCAAAACTGCAAAAACAAATTCACTGTCTCATTACAACAATTCCATATCTACCTCCCGCATTTGCATATCCATGTCACTCACAATCGCTGGTGCGAACATTCTGGTTTACATATTAATAAATACTTGTCTGCTTTTAATGTGCATTTATTTTTCTCATTATTATATTATTACAATCAGCTTGTTTGGCACCACTTAAGAGAATTTATTTTACTAACAATACCAGAAACCAATTTAGAAAACTGAACAGAGCAGGAAAAATGTTAAATCTATATATTTGAGTTAGTTCTTGACTCATTAGTTTAATAACTCGTTTTCTCAAACTTGAATAATTTAAATGCATTAGAAATGATAACAACGTTTAAAAAGTACATTCTTCAAATGGTAAACATTGGATCTAGGATCTGAGTTTGTAGTTATTACTTATTTAAAATAACCAAGCAAATTCTGTTGAGATATGGTCTCATTTTCAGGAATGGTCTATTAGCACCAACAGTGAGCACAACAATTAACCATATCAGCACATTGGAGCCTAATGTGTGCACTCAGCACAGCAGCAGACACACACCCTACCATGGCCTATTAAGTAATCAGAAATGATTGCAGATAATTAGCTCATGAGCAGCTATGTCTTAAGCTGGGTGGAAGTGTCACCGTGAAGCAAAACTAGGGACAGATTCTAAAGTTCAATGGTATACTGCCACTTTTAAATTTTCTTCTGATCATACTTCTAATGTTCCACAAATACAGTTCTGCAAGTAAAAAATATGAACATGAGGTTATCACCAATGTCCAAAAACCTTCTAAAATTGAAAGTTGAAAGAGGATAAAAGCAGAAACCAATTAGTAAATTCCTTTAATAAATGTGTATCATTCATACTTGTTTGTATTTTTAGTTCAAATTTCATTTGCACATTCCCATATATTCTTTCTGAATGACATTACATTCAGCACCACTGGTGAGTATATAGTTATATCTGAATTAATAAAATGTACTTGATAAGTATTTCTTTTTTAAATTAACATTTCTTTTTTTTTTTTACTATCCCTTTTCCCCAAAAGAAAACATGCTAGGACAGGTGGTCGCCAACCGTGAACAGGTAGGAGTTTAGGAGAAGCCTGTAGGAAGAGGCTACGTGTAAGAAACTGGTGTGGAAAGAAGCTATTGTGTTATAAATATGAATGACAGCTAGAGCTAAAACCAACCACCTCTGATAGTAGAAATTATTTTCTTTCTCTCCTTTTTCTTTTTTTCCTTTGAAGATAGTTTCACACTGTCACCCTGGGTAGAGTTCCTTGGCATCATCATAGCTCATAGCAACCTCAAATTCTTGGGCTCAGGCAATCCTCCTGCCTCAGCCTCCCTAGAGGATGGGGCTACAGGCACTTGCCACCTCACTGGGCTTGTTTTTCTATTTTTTGTAGAGCCACGATCTCACTCTTGCTCAGGCTGGTCTCAAACTCCTGAGCTCAAGGGTTCCTCCCATCTTGGGCTCCCAGAGTGCTGGCATTACAGGTGTGAGCCACTGTGCCCCACTGGTAGAAATTATTTTCATGCTGCCCATTCATTGCACATTATCAACTGCAGAGTTACCATGAGTGAGTGTCCTGTGACGACTTCCTGCTTCTGAGAGCAGCAGTAGAATGTGGTCCAGCAGCCCCGGCATCACCTTGGAGCAGGTTAAAACTCTCTGGGGTTAGAGCCCCGTATTGTTTGCTCCCACAAGTTCTCTAAGTAATCCCTGTGCACACTCAGATTTCAGGATCTCTGTTCCACAACAGGGTATTTGCATGTGTTTTTAAAAGACATTTTCATCTACTGTATAGGCACGCTTCTTTTTTGAATTGTATTGTAATAATTAGATTAATGCATCTAAAACAGAATAGGAATGTGAGGTTGAGAAAAGAATAGTGAATAAACTGGGAGTCAGGGAGCCGGGTAGTATTAACTGCTAGTAAACAGTGTGCAGTTCTGCCAACACATTCAGCTTCTGCTGGACCTCAGTCTTCAGCCGTAAAATGAGGAGGTTGTACTGGAAGATCTCTAAGACCCTTTTCCAAATCTAAAACATGGTTCAATGAGTTCTAACATTAACAGTTTGAATCATGAAACGATGTAATCACTCCTTTTATCTTTTTTCATGAATTCCCTTTAGTTGTTTTCAGCTTCTTGTGTCTTTTGGAAGCTCATTTCTGTTGTGTTTCTTTGTCTAGCACTCTTAACCCACTTTTCTTTCTGCCCTTAAGTGATTAGTTCACGGCACAATTGTTTAAAATGAAGTATTCTTACTTCCATTCATGTAAATTCCCATGAAGATTCCTTGATTAGAACTCGCCAATAGGCTTAAAAAAAAAATAAAACAAAAACAAATTGCACTTATCTCAGAGTACAAGCATCCAGTCTTAAATGTCACTTGAACAATTGATGAGGGCTGGGAACTAAGGAAAACAGCAACCTTTCCTTGAGTGAAGACAGAGAGCATCAGAGAAGCTAGACACCTGGGGGAAATGTGACCCTTCTGTTTGCACACAATACCTTAGCATTTCCCCTTATCTGCTTTCCTGGTTCTCCCTCCGTCTTCCTTCTCTCTCTCCCTTCTTTTCTTCCTTCCTTCCTCTTTTGTGTGATTTTCTATTTATTGAATTGCTCTCTCACTAAATCTTGCTGTAACTTAAAGTCACAGCAAGTAAACTATGTATACACACACACACATATACATCACACATACACACACACAGTAAACTATATGTAGTGTATAAAATATGCATGGTATATAAAGTAAACTATAAACTTACTAAAGACAGGGTTTATTAACCCCTATAAACACTTAGTGTAACACCCAAATACAAAAATAAATAATAATAATAATTCCAATAAAAGCCTGAGGAATACATGTGGAAAGAATAAACTTGCAATGCTTTATAATCCTGGCCACCATCAAGTAAATGGTATTCTTTACAATCACGGGGTTCTTCCCAAAATATAGTATCTGTATTTTCACAAGGAGGTACTTTTTTTTTTGAGCCACCTGTTAGCTTGCTGCTTCTGCTCCTGCCCCAGTCCTGTTAGGGTCTGTGACTGGGTAGAGAACAGCCCTCCTGCTCATTGCCTGCATCTGATGCACTGCTGGGTTCCTGGCTCTCCTAACACGTTCCTGAGTAACACACCTCCTGCTTGAGAGCCCTTGAGACTCACTTAGAGCATGTGCACAGTTGATCTGAAACTTTTCAATAACCTTTTTCTGCCTCAGCCACGAAATTACGAGAGGATGCTCTATTTCAGCATCACCGTGCAATCTGTCTTCTTCCGGGCCTTGTGGTCTTGTGTCCTGAGATTCGTCTTATCTGCTGTAGCTGATTCCCCCTTGCTTACACCAGGGTTGTAACCATAACAAGTCCCTCCACACCCTTGTTTTGTTTTCAGAACAAACGCAGATAGTTATGGTCAGCTCCCATGGTGTAAAATCTTCAGTGCTGCTATCTGTCCTAAAAATATCGGAAGTGGTTCATGTTTAAACAGTACACCAGTTTTGGAATGTGGGTTGCTATGTAAGCCTCCTCTAAGAGGAACATGAACAAGAGTCTCAAAATAGTCTCCCTGCTGGGTGCAGTGGCTCATGCCTATAATCCCAGCACTCTGGAAGCCAAGGCAAGAGGATCCCTTGAGCTCAGGAGCTCCAGACCAGCCTGAGCAAGAGTGAGACCCCATCTCCACTAAAAAGGGAAAAATTGGCCAGGCATTGTGGTGGGTGCCTGAAGTCTGGCTACTCAGGAGACTGAGGCAGGAGGATCACTCAAGCCCAGGAGTTTGAGGTTGCTGTGAGTTGTGACACCATGGCACTCTACTCAGGGTGACAGAGTGACACTTCATCTCAAAAAAAAAAAAAAAAAAACAGCAGAAAAAAATAGTCTGTCTTCAAATAGTTTATTTTGTCACTGATCATTTTGAGCTACTTTCCTGTCACCCACTTTGTTAACAGCCTTGGGCTAATTGTACCACCTCGATTTGTATTCATTCTTCATTTTCTCTCTCTTTTCCCTGTTATAACAGCACACATATCAGCCAAAGGGATCCTCAGAAAGCTTTCTCTAAACCTCAGGTCTGTTGAGTAGCCCTTGTTGAGTTTTTTTTAAGTTTGGGTAAATCCTGCATCTTTTCTTCCTAGAAATAATTACAATGATAATGAAATAATGTATAATCTGTTGTGTAATATCAGTCTTCCTTTTTAAAATGCTACAGAGGGCCGTGAGTTGCCCCCCTCCCCCCACCCCTGCTCCTAGGCCAGCGGCTGCTCGAGTATAGCAGGTGTTCCATAAATGGTTGCTGAGTATGTGACTACCGCTTTATTAATGTTCCTAACTGCTCTTTGGCTATTATTATATTTCTAAAAATGCAGTTTTTTGGCCTCAAAACCAATAAAGACTACTGCTGTGCTAAGTGCACACTCTCCTGGCAGGCAAATCAACACATGAATAAAGCTTTTGGCCAGGTGAGGTGGTTCATGCCTGTAATCCCAGCACTCTGGGAGGTCAGGGCAGGTGGATTGCTTGAGCTCAGGAGTTGGAGACCAGCCTGAGCAAGAGCAAGACCCTGTCTTTACTAAAAATAGAAAAACTAGCCAGGCTAGTGGTGGGCACTTGTGGTCCCAGCTACTCACGAGACTGATGCAGGAGGATCTCTTGAGTTTGAGGTTGCTGTGAGCTATGATGTCACAGCACTCTAGCCAGGGTGACAGAGAGAGACGTGGCTCAAAAATAAAATAAAATAAAATCTTGAAATCCAAATTACGATGGAAAAACAGCCCCTGGGTTCCACCTGCCTGCTAAGTAGAGTCCTCTGTCTTAACCTGGAGGGAGTTGGAGTCACAGGCAAATTCTGGCTTCCTGGCTTCTCATTTTCTTGGACACCCTTCCCCCCTTTCAGGTGGTAGTTTTTTTTCTCAGGTGGGTTACAGTACAAATGATTGTGATTGGAGTACTTAATCTACTCACAACAACTGATTACGTTAGTGCTTGATTGTGTTACTGCTTCATCCATTTACTGTGATCAGATTATTGCTAGAAATACATGGATACGATCAGGCTGCTGCTGCTGTCAGATTCCTCAGGGTGACTGTAAACTTCTTCATGTAATCTTTTCGGCTATTCCTTGGGGTATGTCATTTCTACAGATAACTAATCTCAGCCATTACAGTTTGCATCTTACTGATTTTATTCTTGGAGGGCAACTTTATCTCAAACTCCTGGGGTGACTTTCCTGCCCCCTGTGCTGGCAAATAACTTACGGTGCAGGGCACAAGCCCCAGCCCCTCTTTCTTTGCTTTTCTGATCGTCTGTTCCTTCCATCTCAGAAGTGTGGTGGCAGAAACTTAGTCATGCTTGTTTCCTAAGAAAGAAGAAGACAGTCTTTTGTGAATTTCTTGTCATGGGACTGGAATTTAAGTTGATGTCAATGTCTTCCATATATGAGAGAAACGGAAGCACAGTTTGTTAAAAATAACAATAGTGACAAGATTGGGACTGCTCAGTGTTACACAGGAAGAAGAGCACAACATTGATATGATGATTAAGTTCACAGACTCACCCTGGGAAAAGTGCAACACACCTCTTTGCTGAATATCACCATAGTCACCTTCAAAGTCCTCCCCTTGGGAAGCTGTGCACTCATGCCAGCACCTAGTCCACCCTTTAAAGCAATTTTGGAACTCTTTTCTGGAATGACCATCAGAAAAGAGGCATGACCGTGTTGTTATATGAGGACTGACGATTAAGTGTGAGAACTTGCCACTGTGTGCTCACACTGGCAGCACTGTACAAACAGCTCAGTAAGGTTCATAATGTGGCATATTAGTGTCTCACAGCTGTTCATGTCAATGTGTGGTGACATCTTGAGGGTTTTTGTATGCCATATGTTGACAACTCTGTTGGCTATTTCAGAAAAAGAGTTCCAAGATTGTTTTAAATTAGGGTGGACTAAGCACTGGCATCAGAGCACAGCTTCCCAAGGGGAGTACTTGAAGGTGACTGCAAAGATATTCAGCAGTGGGGTGTGTAGCACTTTTTCTAGGATGAGTTCACGAACTTGACCGTCAGATCCTATGTGCACAACTTGGCTTCCAACCACTTACATCAGGCTCCCTTTTTCCAGGGTGAAGTGGGGTCAAGTGAAATCTCCAAATACATCTCCATCCATCTTTCCAAGCCACAGCGATGAGTGCTCAGAAACAGAGAGGCTCAGCATTGCTACCAGTCGGAGGCGTTGGGCTCACGACATTTGTTGTTTTAAGAGAGTAGGTGTAGGTTGCACTTTTTGTTTGTACATTTGACCTTATAGAGATTTCTCCTTTGGGAGAACAGTGAGTGGAAAGCTTCCTTTTGGTATTCATGGAAACCAACTATCAGATACTTTCCATTGCTTCTCCAGAAATATTCTATATAGGTAGGAAGTGCCTAAAAATTGTTTTTCTCAAAAGACTCAAGTGCGTACAGAAGATCTCATAAATATTAATTAGTGACTAAAATTCTTTTAGTCTGCGAACAGTGATTGTATCAACCTTATATCTCTTGTATGCTGTTAAATTATTTTGGAGCTCAGAAGCCTTAGATTTCTGGGATTTCTAATATTTTTTCCATTCATACAGGCAGGTCCACCCCCATGCTTTGTGTTCAGGGCTCCATATAATTGCTTTCAAGAGAAAAAATGGTGCAAGTTTGTGAAGTTAAATATATACAAAAATATATATATTTTTTGATTTACTTCTTCACTTACAAGAAATGTAATTTCTCAACACATACCCTAAAGAACTTTACTAGGAATGAGAGAAAATACAGAACTACAAACAACTATATTTTTTAATTTCAGAAATAACTTTCTGTTATACATAGATAGATAGATAAAACATCATCATTCCCACAAGGCTTCAAGTCATTCTTTTTATCTCAATGAATAGCCTCCTTGTCTGCACTTTAGAGGTAGAATACATGCGGTAGAATACCTCTGAAGTGCAGACAACCTCAGTAATGGATGTGATTAATGATCTCTGTATTTTAAACGCACGTACCTAACAATCTTACATAAGTAGAACACTGGGGTAAGCAAAACATACTTTTTTTTTTTTTTTGAGACAGAGTCTCATGATGTCACCCTGGGTAGAGTGCTATGGCATCACAGCTCACAGCAACCTCAAACTCTTGGGCTTAAGCAATTCTCTTGCCTCAGCCTCCCAAGTGGCTGGGACAACAGGCGCCTGCCACAACGCCCAGTTATTTTTTGTTTTCGCTGTAGTAGTCATTGCTGTTCAGCAGGCCTGGGCTAGGTTCAGACCCACCTGCCTCGGGGTATGTGGCCAGTGTCCTCCCCACTGAGCTACAGGCACTGCCAAAACATACTTTTGACAAAATAAAATATAAGTCCCCAAGTCTTGGCGGCATATGGTGACAACTCTGTCACCAAGTACAGGTTATTTGGGGGATGAACTCTTACCACCTTAAGGATCAGATTTTAGACCTATTTACTCTTTGTACATTATTTTCATAAAACTGATTGTCTATTATTCCAGGCAATCCATGTACTCAGGAAATGAAAGCAACTTGTTGGTATCCACACTGATAAAACCAGGAAAACACAGAAACATGTGGGAAACTATAAAAAGCAGAGATTAAGAATCCAAAAGGTAAGGGTCTTCCTATTTCATTCCCTTTAACAGTCACCTGTTGTAACACAGAGTAGTAACTTATGTTCAGAACTACAGCACTCAGTAGATAAATCAGAAAACATACTGGTGCCCTGTCAACAGCCAAGTGTTTTGTATGCTTCTTCCAACATATTTCCTGGCACGTGCTTAAGAGTCCAGTCAGGGTATGTTGAGTGACACTGTGAAAATAAACTCCACAGAAGCACAATGGAAATTAGGTGTCTTATATTGTGATCTTTTAAGGAGCTGTTTCAACAGAAAGGGTATGAGAAAGTGAAGTGTGTATCCAGATTAAAGCAAGTGAGCTGGTAACTGAAGAGTTTAAGAAAATGGATGAAGAAGTCATCAAATATTATGGAAAAGGTCAGGGACAGAGAGCTTTGAAAAATGGAGAACTAACACAGGACAGCAGCAGGATTCTAGATCTTCCGCAACTCACAGATTAAAGATTTAAGAAGGCTATAAATGAAGTGGAGGTAGGGTTCAATATAGAAAATTACTACAATATAAATAAGACTCAGCATAGACAACCTTCTTGTACAAGCATGTTCAGGAGCCAATGACATGAAAAGGCAGACAAGGAAATGGGAAAGTTCAAGTCAAGGGTAAGAACAACGTGGGGGCTTAGGAGCAACATAAAACAAGAAAAACTGTAAGGAAAAAAGCAAAATCAAATTAAAATTCAGTGTAACTAGAAGGGAAACTGCTTCCTTTAAAGACTCAGGAATGCTTAACATAAAGTTTAAGAAGGTAACAGAATCAAACTAAGTAACAAAAGAGATACATAACTTAGAATCAATTTGAGGTTAAGACAACTGTTGGATATTGTCAGAATTACACTGGGACACCCAAAACAAGATTGATTACACTCATGAATGAAGCAATGAGACTGAAAAATATTTTGAAAATTATGGAAAAATCCACCCCCAAAAATAGAGTTGTTTTGTTAAGAAGGGCTTGCATGGAGTGTGACCCAAGCTGTATTGTATTATTGGTGTCTTATCTCAGCTTGAAATGTCTGAGACATTTTTAAAAGTATATGTTGTGTGATCTAATTTAAGTGTGTTCATGAAAAATATATTGATATTTAAGAACTTGGAAAAAAATTTTTTAAGAACACACTCCAATCACTCTTACCTAACCAATTAGAATTATTTTTCCAGATCTCTTCATTAATTATAAAAATGGATATCATTGTACTTGGTGCTTTACAATAAATATTCAAGCAACTTCATCTATATCATATAACCTGGCCATTTAAATGATTTATTCCAGCAGCATAATGCTTGAGACATTTCTATGAGCTGAAAAATTGAAATATTCCAAGTAAAATATTTAAAGAAAGGCAATTATCTTGAGGTTGAGTAAAATCAGAGTATGTGTAACCGAGAAGGGTGGATTCTTCTTCCCCTTCCCTCCATCACAAAACTATCATCAAAATAACCTTTTACCACATTCCATTATATAAGTAACACAACTTAGTATAATGTTATACATAAAAACACTGAAAAATATACTGGGAACAAATTGCTTACTGGATGATTTCCAGTCGTTGGAAGAAGCATAGATTTAGTACATTCTTTCATCATACTTGTTATTTTATGAGGCTTACGTTTACTATTAAATGATACGTATTTGAAATAATGTTCAAAGAAACAAAAAGTGAACAAACTGAAATTAAGTGGTAAGTGGTGCATTTTAAAAATATCATTTTTTTCCACCAAAAAGATGTTACTCAATTATATATAATCTTCAGTACAAGAGTATCTTTGCAGCGTCCAATTAACTCTCTTTAATGGAAAGTGTGATAGCACAAGAAATCACAGACTACTTCAAAATTCACGCACCTTTTGTCCTCATTTCTGAAAGAAGATGAAGTTGATCTGTTAAATCTCCTTAGTTAAGAAGAAAATATCAAAGCCAAACATAATTTTTCATGATGCTATAATCAAAGTGTTTTGGAATTCATAGATTTAATTGTACCCAATCTAAAAATAGCAGGTACTGGCCAGGCACAGTGATTCACAGCTATAATCCGAGGCTGAAGCAGGAGGATCCCTTGAGCTCAGGAGTTCAAGACCAGCCTAAGCAAGACTGAGACTCTGGCTCTACTAAAAATAGAAAAACTGTGGTGGGAACCTGTAGTACCAGCTACTTGGGAGGCTGAGGCAGGAGGATTGCTTGAGCCCAGGAGTTTGAGGTTGCTGTGAGCTGTGTGACACCCCAACATTCTAGCCTGGGGCAACAGAGTGAGACTTTGTCTCAAAAACAAAACAAAGCAAAAAACAAACCAAAAAAATGAAAGAAATTATTTTCCCCCAAATGGCATCCAGAAAGTACCTGATATTAAGAAATCTATGTCATTAAGTTGGACTTTTTATTTTCTTTCCTTGAAAACTGGAGTTCATGTTCTTCTCCTACTGGACCACAGACGGCAGCCCACACACATGTATTCAGCAACCTATGACAGTCCGCGTGGCTACTAAGGATTGGAAGCTAAGTTGTAAATGGTAGTCAGGGAAATGTCACCTCCATTCTGAGACTACGGGACAACTTTTCACCGCTACTTGGAGAATGGGATACTGCCACTGAATAAAGAAGTGTTTAGTCAAGGAGAGAGTGCTTTATGTTTTCATACTCTACTTGGTATGAAAGGCTCTTTTATTTTTCAAGAGTATGAAAACTTACCTTGGCATTCTCTCTACGAGAGCAAAAATTCAGTAGCAGTATCAAGCCAGTTGCTTATTGCTCTTCTGTGAATAACATAACCTGACTGGGCTATTTCAAAGGACAGTAATCTAGGCGTAACATATGATGCAAATGGAATGTGGCAATTTGATTTTCAAGTACCACTTCAGAGGAAGCATGGTTAAGCATGAACAGTGTGCCAGACAGCCCTTGTAAATGTATTGTATCAACACACTTAAGTACTACAGAGCCAAGTAACAATCTTAACTTTCTGAAAAACAGATCATATCCCAAAGATTGAAAGGATTTTTTTTTTTTTTAATGTAAAGCTCTATAACTTTTATTTATTTTATTAGATCATAGCTGTGTACATTAATACGATCATGGGGCACCATACACTGGTTTTATAGACCGTTTGACACATTTTCATCACAATGGTTAACATAGCCTTCCTGGCATTTTCTTAGTTACTGTGCCAAGACATTTACATTCCACATTTACTAAGTTTCACACGTACCCTTGTAAGATGCACTGCAGGTGTAATCACACCAATCCCCCTCCTTCCACCCATCTCCCCCCTCCCTCCCCTCCCTTTCCCCCTTTCCCCTATTCTTAGGTTCTAACTGGGTTATAGCTTTCATGTGAAAGCCCTAAATTAGTTTCATAGTAGGGCTGAGTACATTGGGTACTTTTTCTTCCATTCTTGAGATACTTTACTAAGAAGAATATGTTCCAGCTCCATCCATGTAAACATGAAAGAGTAAAGTCTCCATCTTTCAAGGCTGCATAATATTCCATGGCGTACATATACCACAATTTATTAATCCATTCATGTATCGATGGGCACTTGGGCTTTTTCCATGACTTAGCAATTATGAATAGG
>CAUYPK010078254.1:0-25056 GCA_963574355.1 Loris lydekkerianus | reverse complement strand
AGAAGAAATTCATCAAAATCATTCTACTTGATCTGGGTACACCCAAGATTAAAGTTGGAAAAAATACATTATTATAAAGGATAAATTACAAACATATGTCACTTATAAATGAGGATACAATATCCTAAACAACATATTAACGAGTTGAATTAAAAATTGTTTAAATAATGTACTTTGGTCAAAATTAAATAATAAATACCTTTCCTTTTTATTTTTCGGTTAAGGAATATTATGGTCTCTTATTTTATTCTTTAACCAATACTGTCATTGTGTATTATCATTTTACACACATTTAAATGAGATACAAAGAGTATAAACCTTTATTTTGTATATAAGGAAATTAAGGTTCAGAGAGGTTAGGGAAAAGACCAAAGTCAAAATTCTAATAAGTGTTAAGAACCTGACACATTAAGATGCGTTACATGCAGCTGGTGTCCTTAACATCACACTAAGCTGCCTCCTTAGTTAATAAAAATGTCTCTACCATTCATGAGTAAAGGGGTATATCTGTAATATTTGCTATTTATTTCAATGAATAATTATTTTAGAGTTTTTCATACAGATATGTTTTCCTTGATTAGAACTTGTTAAAATTCTCAACTCAAAAAAATTGAATAAAGTCAAAAATTATTATAATGCCTTGAAACAAACATTTCTAAGAAGCACAGAATTTAAAGGGACATCATTCTTGAATTCTCAAAGAGTTAAAAGTTGATCTTATATTTGATCCTGCAACCCCATTACTAGGTATCTATGCAGAAGAAAAAATTCATTTTACCACAAGGACATTTGCACTAGAATGCTTATTGCAGCTCAATTCACAATTGCCAAGGTGTGGAAGCAGCCTGAGTGCCCATCAACCCATGAATGGTTTAACAAACTTGCTATATGTACACCATGAAGTAATATTCAGCCCCCCCAAAAAAAATCTTTTGTGTTTACCTGGATAGAGTTGAAAGACACTCTTCTTAGTAATGTAGCTCAAGAATGGGGGTGTGGGGGGTGGGAGTATCCAATGTAGTCAATACTAATATGAAACAAATATATAAATAACTATATGTCCACGTGAAAGAAAAAAAAAGTATAGTCTAGCAAGAAGGAGGGGAGAAGGAAACCAGGGGAGAGGTGAGGAGCGAGGGTGATTGGTAAGATCACACCTAATATGCTCAATATGAGAATTGTCCATCATGCCTCCTGGGTGAAGAGCTCAACTACAACTTGAACTTTACCTTAAAAGTGAAAACAATGTGAAAACCTAAACATCTGTACCCTCGTATTAAGTCTGAAATTTAAAAAGAAAGGGACATCATTCTCAAACATGCAACACCACTTCAAAGTCCATACACCTACTATGCAAAAAGTCAGATTACAACACTTTATCCTGAATTGCCATGACCTCAAAGAACATAGCACTCTATACTTTTTCCTAAAAGAACAGTTATACTCATTGATGGCCACGAGTAAAGTTTATTTTCTTTTCTTAATAAAATAGTATTAACAGTATTAATATTGTACAGTGAAAGATAAGGAATAGTTAATTTCAGTGAAGATTTTATGGTCATAGGTGGGTGAAGTGCCTCAGTGTTCTAGTTGCAGATACAATATAGAAAACAAGGTTTTCCTTTAAGGAGGTTGAAAGTTATTACAATAACAATAATCCTGAAATAGCTTTCTCCAAATGTGCACTGCTGAATTGTACAGATTCTAAAGCCATTACTGGTCAATACACGAGAAAACAGGCTCCCTCTAACAAGGACTGGGAGTGATCACTTCTCTCTCACCTTCCCAGTCTTCTATTTGGGGTATGGAAAGACAGTCCAGAGCCCCGGGGTTTACAGACCTCCAACACTAAGCTTACCTGGGGATGCTGCTTTATAACATTCCAGATGATTTGTTTCTAAAAACAACTAATTAAGGATAGAGAAAAGGGAAGGGGGCATAAAGGATACTCTTTTCCCCCTCAAAGCAAAGAATCGAGATGATCACTTAGTACTAGGTCAATGCAGAAATCGATCACCATCAAGCACCACTCATTTCATTAGAAAAGAATTTCTTCTGCTATAATTCTCTACCATTCATGCTCCCAGTGCTTCACAGCTGTATTAGTAATTTTCTTAAATTTATAACTACTCTGGGCTTATCAATACCCCTAATAAAGTCGATTCAGGACTGGTAATAGGTTTAGGGAAAAATTGTAATTTATATCATGCTGTTTTGTTGGGGAGAAGCTTAGCTGCTATTTATAGCTTTAATATGCTACTGTATGCTTCCTAATTGTATACCTTGTGGCGTTATGGTATAGTAAATTAAAAATGACTTTTATCAGGGAAACCCAGATGGTGTCTATTTGTAATATGTGCTTTCTTGAAATATATCTTTCTATGCAAAATTAGTTTTTAGTTTAAAATATTAGGGAAAATTTACTGTCCCTATAATCTTTTTTAGTTTTATACTTCAATTCCAAAATGTATAAGGTATTTGCCAGAGACTTACTACAAAGCTAATGGAAAAGATTTTCTAAGCAGACATGGTGGTAATGCTAGAATTTTTTCAAATATTGACTTTATTGTTTTATTGAGATAAGTCTTTTATAAAAACTTCAATAATACCGAAAGGTCTATAGAAACATTCATTTTAAATAATTCAAACTCCATTCATCTGAAAGAAATAACCACTTCCAACACCAAATAAATATCATTGCAGGCATAGCCAAATGTCTACTAAGGTAGAAGAACAGATCAGAAAGATATATTCATACATATACCTGAATTTTAGGAAAAATGGAATCAAATTATATATGATATTTTAATATTTAAATGCTATATTTTCTGTTTCTTAAATTTAGCTCAAGAAAATATTGAACCCCAAACTAGAGGAATTATTAAAATTCAGGTCAATATTTCTTGAACACAAAATGTATTTTCTTGTCTACAAAGGCACTCCAAAGTTGGGGAAATAATTGAAAAACTTTAGGAAGTTAGAATGTTATTAATTATGTATTTTAATATTAAGTACTGGGTATTAAGCCCATGCTATAAATATAAGGTAATTAACCCAATGATACTTCTGCCAATGTTGCCTTCTTGCATCCTTAATCACTGCCATTAACATGTTTACAGTACCACGGTTTATAAGATATATTCAGTGCTCACCAACTGGCTTATCATCAGAGATTCTCCATTCTTGAGCTACTTTTGTTGCTCTTATGTACATTTGTGGGTTAGGGTTGTTGAAAGAAAGGCTCTAAGGTTCTATATTGTCTGGGTCTTTGCTTCAGAATGTTTCTCTCTTGATATTACATTTAACTGAAAATAAAACTTGATCATACTTCCTTTACAACTGTGTAGAAATTGCTTCTTTGGCTTCGGACATTATGTAGAAATTGGAAGCCAACCTTTATTCCTCCTCATATGGAGCTCCCATTTTTTTCCTTAAATGTTCATCTGACTGAATCTTTCCTTACCCTTGGAGTTCAGGAAGCAGTACGAAAATATCTCTTAGTATTTGTTGTTCTGTATAATGTTTTCCTAGAACATAATAAAGTTCAAGCTGAAGATTTAAATCTTTTCAATAATTTTCTTCTTTTTATTTTTGTATTCTGTATCAATTGATTTTTTTCTGTTTAAACACCCTAATTATGTACACGTTGGCTCTTTTTTCACTCTTTCATATCCCTCATCATTGTAACCATTTTATATTGTCCATATATACTTCATTTTGTTAATTTTTTTTGAATCTAACATATTGCTTCTGACTTTGTTTTTGGTCAAGTTTATTCTAAGTGTGTTGCTTCTGGTGTCTATTCACTTTCTGTCAATTTTTTCATATCTATTTTCATTTTTATCCCTGAATTCTACTTATTCTACTTTTATCTCCTTTCGTTGTTACACACTCTCTTCTCTGAACTCTTCTTATGAGATGTAGTTCTTGTAATTTATACTTTTCCTAGTTTTTGACTTGTTTTCCTTTGCATATGTGGAAAAGAAAGTGGAAGGATTTATGCACAGATTTATCCACTGGTTCCTGTCTGACCACTACTCATCTTTGGTGAGACAGAAACCAATGAGAACTGCAGCAGAGAGGGGAAGAGGAATGAGATAGCTGGAAGTTCACTGGGGAAGTTGGCAGCGGCTGTTTCAGTTTACTGACTCAAATACCTTCTTTCCAAATATTTTTTTTCCTTAACATTAAAAGTAATTCTTCCCTCATATTTTTTTTTTTTTTTTTTTTTTTTTTAGCTTAAGGAGTCTGCATGAATCACAACGAGTTCTCCCAGAGCATGGTGCCACCTACTTCTTTCCCATTCTCCTTTGAGACTTCTCTCTTATACTGTTCTAGAATGTCAGGCAGGGTCTGTCTAGGGTTATTCTCTATTTTTTCATATGCCCTACTTAGAAACCAAGTTCTCTTGAATTAAAAAATCTCAAATATATCTCTCAGGGAAAGGCATGTATTTCTAAAGTCTAATGTGCAAGTATCTCTCAGTAGTTTTGTTTACCTAGACAGAGATTTTCATATTCCCCATACAGACTTGAGAATTTGTATTATTGAGACTGTGGAAGTTTGCTTGCTTCCTTGGAGATGCTGTGTTTGTCCTTCTCTTTGTCTTCTTTTATATTTTTAGTTGACTTTGAAAGAATGAGAAAAAGAAAAATGCCCTTACATTAATATCTATACAACATCTAAAATTGGAAATATTTGAATATTTTATATTCCATGTAATTTACTAGCATACTGTCTGGTTAAATATACATGTAGGAGATTTCTATTACTGTAATCATTATACAAGGTAATAAGTATAACAATATCAGAATGAAACATGAGGGATGAAAACATACATATTTGATACTTTGCCATTTCCAAAGTGTTTTCAGACACTTAAATAATATTCATTGAAGGTGACTATGTTAGATCTAATATAAATTGGCAACTTCAAATAAAGAAACTAGATGAAAGATGTTAATTGCCAGGAATACATAGACATAAAGATAAACTGTTTCTTAGTAGAGCCCAGTATTCTTTCTACCACACCATGTTGCCTTGAGAGGAAAAAGTGAGTTGATCAGATGGAGCAAAAAGACCCCACTCTGTGAGTTCTGGTCAGACCACCACGCATCATCCTGGAATCCAGAATCTGTCTTCTACATACTCTCCTGGGATCCATGATTCATTCTGTATAGATTGCACTTTCATCCATGGTTTGTCCTTTGTGGAATACACTGTGATTCACCTTTTTGGAGTAATAGAGACTCAGATGTCTCTACATAGGACACCAACTACAGTTTTAATATTTGGATATGGAAGCATTTGAAACTATTTCTTTCTTACAGGAAATTAATCATAAAAATAGCTAAACCTAGTATCACAAAAAGTTATCTATGTGTTTATATATATCACATATATTTTAACTGAAAATATATAAATAGTCATTCATTTTCCAACTGTTTTATGTAGGGCCAAGGCTTTTTATTTAAAAAATGGTTTGCTCATTGTAAATATGTATTTTTTTGCAATTTTTACATTCATTGATTTTCAGGTATAATGAGGTATATAAAGGCACATGAGGCCAACTGCAGTGAACATCTATGTTTTTATAAGGCACCTCTACTCTTTTAGTTTTCATCCATTCTTGATTTGATTCCAGAGTCCTATTTTTTTTTTTTTACTGAGCATTTTTTTTTTAGGCAACTCCCCTTAAGTCTCCCCAGTGTCTTCAATTTGGGATATTAATATACAAAATCACATTTTTAGTTTGCATTCCTAGTTTATTGACGTGGTATTTAATTAAATAATATAGCAAAAAATAATACAACTGCTATAAACATGTTTGGGGACAAATACAACTGACTTTTGGATAAGTTTTCAACTCAAGCGGTGACAACAGTAGTAGACAGACCTAGCACTGTTACATAGTGATTGAGACCATGGGCTCTAAAGCCACACTGCCTGGGTGTGAATCCTGATCCATCTCTAACTAGTTGTTTTAACCATGGACAAGACACTTAACCTCTCTATGTTTCAATTTCTCCATATGGAAAATGGTAAGGTTAATAGTTGAAGTCTTCGTATGAAGACTAAAGGAATTAGTTCATGCAAAGAATTCAGAACATTCCATGAAAATGTGAAGTGCTATATATTAGATAGTATTAACTAGCCCCACAGTGTACAGTGGATGTTAGGCAATGTGTTTTGCAGAGGGAATAGAAAACATTAGCTAATATGGCAAGTGAGTTAAATGGAGGTCATTAAGAAGAACTCATATTTTCAGTATGTGTTAATTAGTGACCCTTGTTAGATCACAAGAATTCTGAGAGCAGGAATTAGATCTGTTCCATTCACTACTGCATAATTAATAAACACAGTACCTGACACTCACTAAATATTTTCTGAGTTCAAATAAGGTAGGATGACAAAGATTTTTCAACATAGTGTCAATACTATCTTATAAATATGAGTTACTTTACATATAAAAATATCCTGTTCCTGTTCTACTTTGAGCGTCAGAAGAACTTTATAACATAAATTATCTCCATTTTATAAATAAGAAATAGAGGGGAGTGCAAAGAGGTCAGGTGATTTGTTCCAGGTCACACAAGTCATTGACACAGCTGGGGCTCGAAGTCAGTCAGGCCTTCTCTCTAGGGCTCCCTGCTCAGTATTATTCCTTCAATTCAAACAGTCCTACAGTAATCCCAGCTAATCCTTTGTCTCCATACATGCCATATCCCCTGTTTGTCCTACTTGACTTTCAATGCTCCTTACTCACTTTAAGTTCAAATTCTAAGTATTTGTTTATGAAAGAATCTGTTACTTTTATAATCATGCCTAATTTTCTCCATTGCTGTTGCTCTATCATAAAAACAGCCAAGCATGAGATTGAATGTGGTTTATGAAATAAGAACGTCACTTGTTTAATTTGCTTTAAAGACCTCACCTGCAATGCATTTAACAACATAATTGTATTAAGACTAAAACTACTGCTATACCTCACTGTATCAAGCAAAGTACTTTAATTCTAACAAGGTCACCTTCTTTTACAAATCCGTTCCAAATCACTTGGCAATAAACAAAACAATACATGCTTTCCAAATAAGTGAATGGACAGATTTATAGTATTTTATATAATAATAGCTTAATGACATTAAATGGCTGGGCAACCTCAATATGAGCCATTATTTAAATATTATTCTAGAAAATTAAGCAAATAAATTGAAAAGTGATGTGTGGAGTGGGAGTGAGTGGTTGACAAGAGCTTAAGTATAGGGTCTCATGTTTAAATGTAGCACTAAGAGCACAGGGGTTTCTCTATATATGTAAGCATTTCGACAAACGTGTTCCTCTCAAGCTCTTATTATCTTCCCTCATGAGTGACTGGCAACAGGGATATTGTTTCTTATTCCAATTTTAAGATTATGTAGAGCTCATCTCTTCATTTATAGAGAGATATAAATGAATCAATGAATAATTTTTCCCTTCTATACGTTTCAGAACAATGCTTAGCTAATTGAATTCAAACAATTAAACAAGTATTTACTAAATTTTGTTATGTTTTATGCCCTGTTATTGGGCACTGTGGAGAATCAAAGATTGCTAAAGGACAGACTCTTAGTTCAATGAACTTAAAATGGAACAGAAAAATCAGATTTGGATATCAAAAAAAATTTTATGGGAATGAAAGGTACTAAAACTTGGGTTTTAATAAAGCATGATAAGAACACAGGCAAGAGAGATTGATTCTAGTGGAATGGCCATGTAAACTTCAGGGAGGAGGCAGTATCAGACGGTTTTCTAATTAGCAGGGTTTGAATTGAGGGGCTCTAGAAAAGAGATGAGAGTGACTGATAACACGGACTGGACGGGGAGAAGAAAGGGCCTATGGAATTAGAGATGCTGGTACAGCTGACACTTCAAATACCAGGGGGATAGTGTGAGAAACAGCTGGACAGCTGGTGAGTCTGGATAAACTTCACTTTGAGAAGGAATTTACCCTTATTTGATAGCTAATAGACATTAAAACTTCTTATTTGGTTTTTGCAGTGGCATTATCACATGGGTTCTGTGACTAATATTCTGGCAGCAAGAGATAAAATGTAATGGAAGAAGGTGGCCAGTCAGGCTATTTTGATAATTCAGTCAAAAATAATAAGATCACAGAAGGAGGTTCAATTACACAACATGATGACAACAACAAAAAAAAAAGCTCAATCTTGTTAGTTATTAAGCAAATACACATGCAGAACATAGTACCATGTTACCCCTTTTAACTCAGCCAAATTTTTAAATAATGTGAAGTTAAAATACATAGGGAGCACTTACATATCATTGGGAATAAACTAGTACAAAATACTTTTGGAAAGAAATTTTATAATATATTTTGAAAGTCATATGAAACTTTTCATATATTTCGACTCATTGAGAACAACACCCAAATTTAGAAGATCATTTATACAAAAAAATCACTGAAGTATTATTTGTTATAGAAAAATATTGGAAATATCCAGATGTCAAAAAAAAATCGTAATTAAAATTTTGAGAAACTCTTATATAGATATTAAAATTATAATCCTGACACCTATGTGGTGATATGAAAATTGTTTAAAAATGGAATAAAACGTACCTGTATGTATTCTGAAAGAATGGGAATAGGGCATACAAAGGAAAATAGTTCAGATACTAAAAATTTACTCTTAACGTTTCTGAAATTATTAAATTGTGAGTGATAAATAATTTAAAGTCTTAATAGGATGAGGAATTAGGACCATGGAAGTCCAAATGAAAGGAAATGTAAAGGGAAATACAAGGAAGAACACTAGGATGAATTAGCAGAAATGAAGAAGGGATCAATGAAAGCCTGGATGCCGACTCAGAGGCTCGGACCTGGCCGTATCATCAGGGAATTTAAGTAAACTAAGACTAGTTATTCATGCCACTTAAAGCAAACAAATTCAGCTCTGATCATTGAGTTAATGTGCCAATAGATCTTTCCTAGGCATTTGGGAATATGATGTGTATTTCTAAAGAAAAATCAATGCTAAGATAGAAATCATGGACTTCCCTTGAAGGGGTTTATATTTGAAGCCAAAGGAGTTGGGATAAAAAATATCAAACTTCAACATGTAGAACAACAAGAGAATATAACTTTGGGAAAAACATGGAGCAATACTTCCATCCAAAAAATGGGAAATTGAAAAGAACCTACAAAAGCATGCTAGAAACAGTCAATATAAAGATCCATGCTAGTGTACTACCATGGCAACTGAGAGAAAGAATGATGTATGAGTGGGCTTTTTTCCTCTGAAGGAATGAGTTTACCCATAAATTATAGAGAAGTAGAAGGAGAGATGGAAAAAGAGACCATGGAAATTAGCTACTACAAGATCACCTCAAAAAAGTAGCTTTCTCAGATTGGTAAGAGCATAAGAGTTTTCACAAAAGACAAAGGAAATACCGTATATACTCGAGTATATACGGCAACCGGAAGACAGTCCATGTAAACTGTGCCTTCAAAAAGTTAATTTAGAAAGGTTGCAGTGTACAAAGTCAACATACAAAAATATGCATACTATTGCATACAAACTACAAATAATTGGAAATTTGAAATATACACTGAAAAAAATCTGAGTAAAATTAAAGAAGACTGAAATAAAGGCAGAGATATGCTATGCTCAGGGATTGGAATACTCAATACTTTATAATTTCAATTTTTCCCAAATATTTTATTTCAATATTTTTATTAAATCATAACTTTGTACACTGATGCATTTATGGGGTTCAGTGTACTGCTCTGATATACAATGTGAAATGCTTACATCAAACTAAGTAACACATCTATCACAATTATACTCATTTCTTAATAGTTTTGAAATGACACCATTGCATCATGCACTTTTCCCTGTGTGTGTGTATGTGATTCAACTCCAGTGAAAATCCCAGTAGACTTTTTGTGGAAATTAACATGCAGATTCTAATATTTATGCATAACTGCAAAGAACCTATAATAGTCAAGTAAGGAAAATATGGTGTGGTAAGCTTGAGATGGCGTCAAGGTCAAGAACCCAAGTAATCTACAGTGAACAGACTAGAGAAGAAGGCAGAGGGCAAGCCAGGGAGGTGCAGCTGCTGAAAGGATTGATGGAGAGTGGAATAAGATCATCCTCCATGACAAGGTTCTTCCCTGCTCTTCATTCTTCCCAAAGTCAAGAACTTCAGGGAAGAAGAATCAGATTTTAACAATAATTCTCAAACCTTGCAATCCATAGGCTTTACCTATGGGTCTTTTACAGATACAAATGACTATCATCTACCTGTGGAGATTACTACCTAATACAATCTCTTCTAACTTAAGGGATTTATGATAATACATGATTTTTCCAGTTGGCATACCCAGAAGATTGCCTCATGCTACCAGACAAGCTGATGGTCCCCTCGAGGAGGACTCTCAGTAGAACCCCTGAATGGTATTCAATCCTGTCTCTACATTACCATCAGAATCTACAGATAGAATAGGGATCAATAAATATTTATTTCATATCTACTGATCTTCTTAGAAGGACGCCAAGGAAAAATTGCCTAGAATATAAAGCTGAAACATGTCTGGATTTTACCTAACAGTATGCAATTTGTAAAAAGCATATGAGATGGCAAGATTAGGAAATGTAATTTTACAATTTTGCTATAGACTGTGTAACTTTAAGTAAAATGATAGTCAATACTTTGTGTAACTATAAAATTTATGGGTCAGAAGAAATTGAGCTAGATAATGTCTAAGATTACTTCGAGTTATTACTGAATTTCTGCAACTCAAGGTCTGTATTTCTTGCTGCTGTAAGAAATTAGTAAAGATGTAGTGACTTAAAACAATACAAATTTATTTTCTTACCATTCTGGAAGTTGGGAGTCCACAATCAGCCTCACTGGGCTAAAGTGAAGGTGTCAGCAGGACTATGCTCCCTCCTTAGGCTCTAAGGGAAAATCAGTTTTCTTGCCTTTCCACCTTCTGGAGGCCACATACAAGGCTTGGCGCATGTTTACCTTCCTGTATCTTCAAAGCTGGCAACGTAGCATTTTCAAATCCTCCTTCTCTTTCAGCTGCTTCACATTATTTTCTCTGAGAGGCTGACTTTACTGATTCCCCCATTATGTCTTATTATGACTTTCCTGCCTCCCTCTTATAACAACCTTTGTAGGTATATCATTGAGCCCACCTGGATAATCCAATCTCTATCTCAAGATCCTTAACCATCCTATAAAGTCCCTTGCCATATAAGGCAATATAATCCCAGGTTGTAGTGTTCAAGATGTGACCATCCTTGATGGGGCAGCATTATTCAATCTTCCATAAGCTCACATTTATATATCCTTCAAAGTCATTATATGTCTGAGTACTTGCTACAACATAATTTTCCTAATTCTTAAGGAAGATAACAAAACGAACCATATATCCAAATGAGTTGTAACTAGCAAAGAAGCTACCTTGGAAAAAGAGAAACTTGGTTAACTGATCTTGCTATTGCTCAAACATCACTAAATTATTTATTTGGAAAAAACTACAGAGCCTACTAAACATCCTTTTAAATGTCATTGATATTGATTTAACAATTCTGACTTAAAATTTATTCATAACTGATATTAATGAATGCAAAAGAAGTATTTTATATTTTTGAAAAAGAAAGTATGAAATAAAAATATTTTGGTATAACTCATCAATTGGTGCTGAAGTTAGTCACCAAAGAGGAGTTATAAAAATGTTCTCAATGATGACAGCATCATGGGAATAAGTATCTGACAATGCATCATGACAAAGTTTAAGAAAAATGACATTCTGTTAACTAAATTCTGTTATATTTATGTTTTAAAGTTATTTGATTGCCTTATAGGTACATTTTGTAAGTATGCCGTAAAAAGTATCTCTCTTCAAACTAAAAAAAGTTTTATAAAAGCCACATATCAAATTTTTACTTACCCATATTTATTTTTTCTCACAAATATAGTGCTAAGAGATACAAAAGCATAGATTATTAATCTTACAAAAATTCTAGATCTCCCTATATATATATAAGCTAGATTTAGAAGAGGAGCATGAATGAATGTATTTTGTATCTTGTAACTTGTAATGTTTCTGATAATAGTTCAGTTTTTGACTTTTTTCTTTAACCCCTGCAGAGTATTTTTAAAATCTATAAAGCAAACTGAAATACTCTCTCAATTACTACATCATACATAACAACAACAAAGTATTGTTCTTAGTTGCATTTTGAAAATCCAAAGTTATAACGCCTATTAACAGATGATCTTAATTTTCACTCAAATACCAATGACCATATGGCAATCCAGAGTTGAAAAGTGTTTTATGAAGGTAAATAAATTCAGAAGTTCAGAAGTATATCTGCTATCAATAAAGCTAATGAGTTTTATTAAATACTATTTAAAACACAAAACAATAATTACAAAAAATAATGCAGTGGGATATAGGTAATATGGAAAATAAATTAAATGATCATACATTTAACTAACAGGGAGGGTATTTAAGAGGAAGTCCCTTTCCTATAACATCTTAAATATCACTCAAAATTACCTCTAAAGCAGCAGTTCTCAACCTGTGGGTCATGACCCCTTTGGACTATATTAAAGGTTCACAGCATTAGGTAGGTTGAGAACCACTGCTCTAAAGAAAGAATAGTCTTCTGAATATTCACATTTGAGAGAAAAAAGCTTGGGAGATAATCAATTTCTACATAGAGTTTCTTTAAGTTTGAGTGACCAGTGAAGAAATGGTATGTTAACACCAATGCCTAGCATAAATTTTCATTTAAAATCTCTTCTGCCAGGTCCTTAGCTGTTCAAAGAATTGATTGACATAAGGAAAGATCTATAAAAAATGGAACAGGCAGTGCCTGTGGCTCAGAGGAGTTGGACACTGGCCCCATATACTGGAGGTGGCAGGTTCAAACCTGGCCCTCGCCAAAAACTGCAAAAAAAAAAAAAGAAAGAAAGAAAAAGAAACAACTTTTCTCATGTTTTGACTAAAAGAGTTCAGAAACCTAAAACCTATAAAGCTTATTTTCATCATGTATCTCTTTTACTCCAAGAACTTATAATGTAAGATCCCATTAAAATAGAAATCTTTCAGAGCAGGCCTCATGTCTTTTTTATTGTTCTGTAGAAGATCAAGTTTATTCTGAGTTCTCAGAAAATAAATGATGATAAAACATCTCATCTCCTCTTACCAAATCACAAAGAATTTCAGAAGACTCAGCCAAACCAAAAGCTCCCTGAGAGCACAGAGTTTTGCCTTCTACCCTTACAGCGTCTCTAGAATTCTGCTGATAGAAAAGTGCTGAGTAAGGTGCACGGGAAGGAAGTGAAGGAAGGAAAGGTGGAAAATACAAGCAGAGCATGTGAGGAGGGAAAGATGAGAGAAGAAAAAGCAGAGAGCTGAGTCAACTAGGTCTTTTTTATTTCCCTTGTGTAAGTCACTGAAAATTTTATATTTGACATTCAACTGACATTCATCTGATATTGGTATTCCTGGATTATTTTAATGACTCACTTAGAAATATCAAATGCAGATATTTCTGTCAATGACTTGTCTTTTTCTTTTTAAGGACATTTTCATATAATTATTCATAGGATCTCTCTCTGAATTTGCTTAGGAAATATAACACATCAATTAGACTATACACTAAGAGTACATTTTCTTTTTCCTTTTAAAAACCTCAAAATTATACTGATAGATACTTAATTTTCACTTCTGAATACCAAGCCCTTAACCTAATGTGAAAATGATGATAATGCCACTTTGTTATTTGTCTAGAACTTAGTGATTTTTACAGCCTCCACCCACGTGTTCTCCTTCGACCCTCATAACAACCTGTGGAGCAGGTAAGGGGGTGGGTATTAACTATATTTAACAGATGAAAAAGATCAACTGAAGTTCAGAAGGCACTAACCATGGTGACACTGCTTTACTTATTGATTACTGTGGTGTCACAACACTTTACTTTCCCCAAATGACCATTATAGGCCGTGCTGCACTGGACAGCTTTCCAGGAACCCAGTCTTCTCTTTTCCCCGGAGTTTCCTTCCCATTCTTATTTCTTTAGCTTTGGTTTTGTTTTATTTTCTTATTCAGTGTAATGGCACAGGCAGAGAGATTAATTTGGTCTTCATAGAAACAACTTTGTTGATTGACTTGGAAGCTAGAAAATAGATACGGAGACTAATACCATTTACATCCTGTGTGGCTTCAGTGTTTAAGGTTTCTCCACCTGGCTAAAATTTATGATTTGCCAATCAGTTTTTATTAAAAAAAAAAAAATCTAGGAAGTAGAAGGTAAGAGTGAATGGCATCTGGAAAACTGTAAAGACACAGGGAAGAAGTGTTGAAATTGTCCAGACATTGTGAGGATGGGACGCAGCTGGGTCAAACAGCACGTGCAGCGAGACGGGATCTGCCAGCCCAGCAGGTTGGGGATAAGTTACACAACAAAGAATGGGTACTTTTTAAAACATGTTCTTGGAGTTTACTTTCCCCAATAGTTAGCAAATGATTTAGAAAATTTAAAATCTAAAACAATTTAGATCTTCTAAGAAATGGAAACAGGTCAGTGAAGTAATTTTAATACATTTACGGTTTCCTCCCAAGCATCCTAGCACCAGTAGTTTACATTAGGAAGACAAGAATCTCTGGGTAGACTTTTAGCAGTTTAGCATAAAAATATCTAAATTAATGAGTCATCTTAATATTTTGGTGCAAGCATATAACAAAACTCAACTTTTTATTCTACCATGCACTTAGAAATGAGGCAGAGTACTTCAAAACTCACAGCAGTCATATTGCGATTCAGGCCCCCTGAAGTCCCTGTTCACGTTCTCTCTGGGTGCTTGTTCCACTGGTAACATCAGATTGGGTCAGGTGTGCGTGTGGATGCAGGCGCACATTACAGAGAGTCACCGACCTCTCGTTACATCCCGATACTCACTGTTCACCTTACTTATCTCTTTATTAGCTGATAACTTTTGTGGAGGCCATTGTTCCATAAATTAAATATTTGCAGGTATTTGAAAGGTTTACTTAAGCCCTAGATTTTATAAATATAATATGAGTTTTTAATTGAAATAAGAGGTTTCGATTACACAATTAAAGCAAATCCATTTGGAGGATGTTACCTTTACAAACAGATAGGGTTATGCATATTTTGGAGCTGGTTCAGAGCAGGTTAACTCATTAGTTATAATGAGTGGAAAAGACCTATAAACAGAGGTTAGAGTATTTAGCATTTGGTCCGGGTTGAGGGTGGTTTAATTACCATCTTAGGGAAAGGGCAGTAACCAGGTCTTTATCTGTGCTGAGTAAACTATGCACACACACAAATGTCACTTAAACTATAGCACTTAAGCTTCTGAATGTCATAAATAAGTTTTGACACTGGATTCTTTAACACTTTAGTAGGTTACTAAAGAGAAGTGTGGGGTGGCTTTTTCTGGTTGCCATTAAAAATAAGTTTTTACTTTTCTAAAAGGCTTTAGTATGACTCTACTAAAAGCAAAGCACTAAATTTTCCTATCAATGACTTTTCAACTCTCTGATTCTACATCGAAACCTGTCCATGCCTGAAATATCTAATAGGGTAGCCACTAACCACATGTGATTATTTAAGTTTAAATGAATTAAAGTTAAAAATTCTGTTCCTCGGTTATACTAGAAACCATGCTAAACACCCATATGTGGCTACTGAGGATAGTATTGGGCAACCCAGGTATAGAACATTCCCATCATTGCTGAAAATTCTATAGGACAACAGAGACCTGTACATGCAGACTCCAAGTGCCTGGTAAAGGTAGTTGTACTCTCATCCTAAAGCACTAGTTGATAGAAGATTTGTAAAAATGTAAAAAGGAAAAGCGACATACTGGGCAGCGCCTGTGGCTCAAAGGAGTGGGGTGCTGGTCCCATATACGGAGGTGGTGGGTTCAAACCTGGCCCCGGCCAAAAACAAACAAACCAAAAAAAAGCCCATACATTCCCGTATGGGTTTGTATATATACCCATACAACCCATACATTGCATTTTTATGTTTACCAGCTCCACTTTAACATTAAAGCATTGTCCTCTGTAGAATGGCACAATATCAAACAGTATTTAAGAGACATCTGATATAGAAGTAATTTTGAGCAGACTTCTTTTACCAGGCCATAAAACATACCAAAACCAATCTTTTTATATACTTATCCCCATGTAACAATAGCATTTGAATTAGTCTTTATTAATAGTTACTTTAACAATTATTTTTTACTCATGGAATTACATGAATCTGAGTCATAATAAAATCTCATGGTTTATATAAAATGGTTCATAGCCATGAATAATTTGTCTAAGTTCTTTCCCAGTCAAATGAGGTGAATTGTGTACTTTCCCTACATTCATTAGCTCAGGACACTCTCACCATTTCCCCATAAAATTTGTCTCCATTTTATAGAGGAGAAAACCAAGGCCTAGAGAGACTACATCACTTGCCAATGGACACACAACCAGCCAGTGGCTACAAGCCAAGATTTAAGTCCAGTTACTCTGACTTCAGAGCCAACATTGTTGCACACTGGGCTATATCACTTCTCTTTTTTGTTCCAAGACTAAGGGTATGAGCCATGCAGAGGTGACTGACATATGAAAACTCTTCTCAAAAGCTGAATAGAGAAAATTTACCTATTTTCCTCAACAGAATATTTCAGCATCTAATAAAAGCTTATTTGATTTCTGAAATATTCATTTTACAAAATTTAAGAGGAGAAAAAAGAACATGTGTGTGATTTTTGGAGGTTCTGCTATAGCTAATGAAAGCATATCATGAACGAGGAAAAAATGGTGTCTAAAGATTTATTTTTATATGTGCCTCACTCTGTCAGGTATTAAGCATCAAAAAGATGTTATTGTTTTACCTGTAGTCGTAATTTTACACATTAAAATCCGTAGGTGGTGAATAAAACGTAATTTGAATTGCGTCTCTATCATGTTTAAGGCTTCTAGCTTCATTGTGACATAATTTGTGTTAAAGAAGCTAGAGACTAAAGCGTCTTAGTTATACATAACCAACAGAGGCAATTTGTTTCATTTTTTCATGTGTTCAATTAGCTCCCTTATCAGACCATACTGAATCCTGGGGACTAACTTACTAACATAGAAGCTTTTCAGCTGCACATCAGAACCACCAGGGCTTTGGTTCTCCAGAATGACATTTTCTATTTAATTTTCAGCATACTGTGATATTTTAGGTGATTCAGAAAGGCTGGCTTTTGAAACTCCTTTGAACTAAAGCCTCTTCATGTCTACCTAGATTATTTTACAGTATTTACATCTATGCACAAAGCAATAAAGATAAAACTGTTTTCCACAGGTTTCCAGAAACCCAGAATTTTTAAAAATACATTTTTAACAAAAATAAATAAAAAGAAACTTAGACGGATTTTAATTTTAGAGATCAATTCTTTCAAATCTATAATTTTCAAGTCCTCTTGACCTTTGAGCTTTTTTGAAATGAAGTTCTATTTGCAGAGGGCTTTTCCTCTAAGAAGTTCAAAGCATTTTATATGAGGATGTTTTCCAGTATTCAAATGCTGTAAGCCTTGCATCTTAACCAGATTTCTACCTGTGTAAATTTTCCATCACTGTGGCTTCTAGCAACACAAATTTTTATGATGCTTCTTTCCTGTCTGTACGGATTTTGAGGGGTTTCTCACATCAGATTATTATCTATTTATCAATTCTAGATAAGAAGAGTGTACCAATACATACCAATACGTACGGGGCACCAGCACATGATGTTCACTGCTATTGTTAGGCATAGTTCCCTTATTACCCACACAGGGCCTAATATGCCCCAGGAACTGTTCTCTCTACACTTTGTAACTCATTCCATCCTCACAACAATCCTGCCAGCTAGATATTATTACTATTATTATTATTATTGCTATTTTAAAGATTAAAACAATGCTGTACAAATAGGTTAATTGACTTACAAGAGATCCTAAGTGGTACAGCTGAGTGTCAAACCCTGCTAGTCCACTTCTAGAATCTGCATCAGTAACTTTTACTCTATGCTGTTTCTTAAAAGGAAAAATAAACTGACATACTGTTACACCTGCAGCCACACCTGCACTATTAATTACCTAACTTAGTGGTTTTCAACCGACCTAATGCCGCGGCCCTCTAATACAGTTCCTGTGGGTCGCGACCCACAGGTTGAGAACCGCGGATCTTACTAGTGCCGAGGGATATTCTTTACCAGTAAAATCAATTCCAGAGCAACCAAGATCACTTTATTTACCCATGCTGAAGTTTATTCTATGTAATTATTTGGTAACCAATCATTTATTTAGTCACTCAACAAGCACACGTCAAGTTCCTATTATGTGCTTCACATTGTTCTAAGGGATGAGGTTACAGCATCCAATAAAAAGTAGACTCCAGTTGCCCTCAAGGAGCTACTATTCCCCCTTTCAGTGCCTCTTTGTTGACTGATGATCTACAACATATCACACCTTCTAGTATCCTGTTCCTATACCTGTACCCTTTAATGTCTCACCCTCTCTCTTTCTGGATCCTCGATATAAACAACATTTCAATCCCCTGTCCCCCACTAACATATTTAAATTAGCTTTTCATTTCCTTCAACACCATCATACAAATTCAGGTCTTTACTGAAGACCCACAATTAAGTTATTGTAATGGCCATGCGTTTTGTTCTCCCTACACCCAATCTTTCACTAAAGCACCCGTTTAACTACATCACCATCCTCCCTTCCAACACAAAAAGTGACTCCGTAGTGTGACTGTACAATTGGGTTAAAATCGCCTCGGGTAATGTTAAACTCTGTTTACAATCTGACTCCGAACCCGCCAGCCCAGCCTGGCCTCCCACCATTTGCTTCATGTGCACTGTGCACTCCAGTCTAATAAAACATTTCTAATCGCAGCTCTTTGCTCTCTACTGGATCATGTTGACTTGATGGAAATGCCATTTCCCTTGGTATTTTTACAGCTTGAAATATCCCCCACCTAATCTGCACTTGGGAATATTGGAAGGCCTAGTTTAGATGCTACCTAGCTCAAGAAACACTCACTGAGCCCACCGATTAAAAGTACTCTCTCTCTCTGAATGCCAACAGCTCCTTATCACTCTATCTGCTGTTCAGCTATACTGAGTGATCTGTGCTTCTTACACCTCCTAGATAGCAGGGGCAACTTCTTTATCCATGTATATTAATATGTACATGTGTAGGCACAGTGCTCTGCATATAAATTACATATTTATTAAATATTGTATGAATAAGTAAAACTATGACTAAAAACGTCTTCAAGCTGCAAGTCTAGATTTCTCACGAAATCAGTGTATAACATTATCATATTTGCTGTTGTAAAAATATCATATAGAAAATGATTTAGAGGCTAGCAAAACTGATGGGTTTGGAATAATTTTATATTCAAATACTTTTTAAAATTAGGTTCTTTTGAAGTTTTTGCTGCTTTTTTTGGTGTTGGCATTTTTCAATTTTTTCTTTAATTTGGAAGTTGGGGGTTAGGGAGAAGGCAAAGAATGTGGGAGAACTTTACTTATTTTCTAACATGAATCAGTAAATTCCAACTGGGAGGAGTTTTTGACATACAATTCCTAAACTCCTATTGGAATCTTTGACAAAGGAGGCAGTAAGGTAAAGGGGGGAAAAATGCCGAAGAGATAAGCTATCAGTTCACCTCTCTCCGTACTCAAAATTCAATCTTTCAATCCCATTAAGCATTAGACCTCAGTCACATCAGCTGAGTACATCACAGAACTGCTTTCATTCTACTGAGCTTTAATGTTATTCTTTTAGCTTTTATCAGAGTTTGCTAGAGATAGTCCATAGCTGAAGCATGCATCTGCATTTTACAAAGAAACTTGTTCTATATTTCCTATTTAATCTCCAACATTAGAATCTTCTTTAAAGTTTTGCCCTCTGTTTCTCCTTTCTGAAAACTAGAACTGAGTAACTTCTCTCACTTTTCTTAGCTTAAAGGAAACTTTGATACAGAATTAGAGCAATTACATTAACAAAACAGCCTCTGCATTTGCTTCTTGCTCTTCTATAGCACTATCTGGAAACCAGATGGTTGAGGGAGAGTAATGAGATATTCGCACATCTCAACTGATAGTATTTGGTAATTTTTAAATGAAGCCTGTTGAGGCCAGCGTAGTGGTTTATACCTGTAATCCTAGCACTCTAAGAGGCCAACGCAGATGCTCAGGAGTTTATGATCAGCCTGAGAAAAAGCAACTCCCCATCTCTACTAAAAACGGAAAAACTAGTTGGATGTGGTGGTGCACACCTGTAGTCCCAGCTTCTCGGGAGGCTGAGGCAAGAGGATCACTTGAGCCCAGGAGCTTGAGGTTGCTGTGAGCTATGGTGCCACTGCACTCTAGCCAGGGGCAATAGAGTGAGACTCTGTCTCAAAGAAAAAAATTATGCCTATTTGCAAGTAATGTATTTGTCAATAAGTACCAGCAAAAATTGGTACTTTGGTAATATGCAGTGATCTAGTTTTATGGTGGTAACTTTTTTAATGAACTTATTTATTCAGTAAAAATATATTCGGCAGTTACTATATGCCACAGTAATTTAAAACAAAAAATAAATTCTATAGAAGAACATAATCCATAAATTCAAAGAAATATCTTCTCAGTGGGAGAGATGCTTATCAGTTTTCAAAATATCTTTTCTTTGTCTTTTAAGTAGGGGAAACTATGGAAGATAGTGGGGAGTGATAGCATATCTGCCCTTTAGACAGGTCAACAGGTAGAGAGGTTTGAATGAAGCATTAGGTGCAGGGAGATGAATTAGAAAGCTGTGAAGCTAACAAAGGGTGAAGAACTAAGTAGAAAGTCACAATCCATTTTTAGAATGAAGTATTGACAGGACGATATGACTAAATAGGTGTGGGTGGTGTGAGAGGGGGAAGAATCGAGAATAACTCCCAGTTTTCTAACTCGAACAACTACATGGATGGTGGTTACAGGCAGTGAGTTCAGTTCAGGACAACTGGAGACACCCTGGTAGATTATGGTCGCCTATCACTGATATCACGGGATCCAGAGAGGGTTGCAGATTTAAAAGAAAGTCAAGGACAGAACCCCAGAAATACCAACATTTAAGTGGTACACCAAGAAAGAATTTCTCTTAAAGGGGATTAAAATGGATAAACAGAAAAGAAACTTTTCATGGAAACCTTAGGAGAAAAGAGATTTTATGACCTATCATATTGTTGATTGTGTTCACCTATAATGGCAAACTCAACATGATTATTTAGCTCCAATAACATTGCTTATATGAGTATTTTAGAGCAAGTTATTAAATTTGTAAAGATTATCTGAGATTAAGTTAGATAATCCTCCCAAATTTAAAATATGCTATGTGCATATTTTATTATTGTTAATTAGCCATTAAAAAATCCTCCTAATATGAAAATACATTGTAATTTTCTGCAGTCCTTCAAATGTAGTCACTTCAGTATGTTCTTTATTTTAGTTTATTGAAACAAGTTATTGTATCAATTAATTTTCCTAGAGGGAGAAGCAGCAGAGCTACCAAGAGGTGAAAATACGTGTTACAAGAAGATGAAAACATATGTCCAGCAATTAGAAAATCCCACATTACCACTTAAGCTCTGAAAAGGATAACTTATGTATAAAATTAGGTTAATATACATTCTGACATCATGAAAATGTAAATGGATTATAAAACTAATGGGAGCCTAATGCTTTGAAGAACAGGGATGACTGTGTAAACAGCAGCTGGTAGGTTTTGTTGTCAAGTCTTTGTCCAAGTACTTATCAACCTAGAATCGCTTACAAAGTTTCCCTGTCACTTCCAATCTTTTTGAAGGTGAGGAAATCTTTGAAAAGATTAACTGTTTGTCCAAAATCATTAGCCAGGTCATTGGCAGAATCAAAATTTCAATATAAGATATTTTAAAAATATCTCTCTTTATATTGTCTAACACAGTCTTTAAATGATAAATGCATGAAATGAAAACATAATATATCTTTGGATACTATGTAATGCTACTGTAACCCTAATAATACATATAAATTTATTACAAAGTAACAAATCACCTATAAAAGTCCAGATAACTTAAATCTAAAAGTCTTTTTAGAAGATTCACAGTGGATATTAATTTGTTAGATATAATCAGTAATTAGAATCTGAAGAGAAGAAAATTTTGAATAGGAAGGATTTAAGAGGATATTGTATTAGCAGATATGTTCTTTATTTTTACAGATTTTCTACCTGTTATTTGCTCTACCATAACATGTGAACAAATGCCTCACACTGAGGTTATTATGAAACCATAAGCTCCGCTATTACCCTACTTAACATTATAGCCAAAATTACAACTTCACAAATTATAACTAGAGGAAAATTATAGGTTATACCAAGTGTAGCAGATGTATAAAAGTGTAGCAGCTGTTAGCATTCCTGAATATTATACCTTATGAAATTATATTTCCAGTTAACATAATTGCTAAAATAGGTTATTCATTCTAAGAACTTTTTCTGGAGACAAACATTCCCCTGTGCAGTCAAGCCTACAATTACAAAAGCCTGCTTTTCCAAGTACATGGAATGTTCAGAACTTCAAGTGAAGTACATGACGTCAATTAATCGAAGGATATAATAACCAAATATTATGGTTCTAATCACCTACAGATGATCCATAATGTGTATGGAGACTTTTTGATACCTGGTATTTGTTATGTTTAAAAAAGTAATTACCTGATATCTAGCTTAGCATCATAGAGAAATGACATCTAGAGGTTAGAAATGAAAATTAGTAAAGGGACCAGAAAAACTGAAAATCATCCCTGACACTCGTAACCATGAAAACAGCTGAGTAAGTCAGGATAAAGAATCCATCTTCAAAATGTACCTGCAAAATCTAAACACGCAAGTAGAAGTTGGTGAACTGCTTCAGAAATCACCACTTTTTTGGTTGAAAGATCATTATTGATTGCTATAATATACAAAGGGGGCATAGGAATAAAGTTCAGAAATCACCACTTTTTTTGGTTAAAATATAATTATTGATTGCTGTAATATATGGGTGACCATAATGGAAAGCTAATGCTTTGAAGAACATGTGCAGCTGTATAAATAGCAGCTGGTATGAACTTCATGGCCACCCTGTATGTTTTAATTTATACAGGACTGCTGCAGATCTAACTGAATACCTGTGGTCCAGTGGAATATCACCCAGATATCACTGGACCACGGCCAACTAACCCCCATCATAAAGCATAGTAGCTGCCCAAAGCTTGCCGGTGCCTCGGAAATGTCACCCAATCCTCCATGTGCTGTTCAAGCAGAGGGTTGATAACATTCTTTGCCCATTCATCTTTGGGTTTTTTTTTTTTTGGTTTTTTGTTTTGTTTTGTTTTGTTTTTTGTAGTATAATGAGTTCTGCAATCACTCTAACAGTGTTTATTTTAACAGCATTATTCAGCCGTACCTTATGCCAAAAATGTGAATGTTAAATGAAGGGAAATAAGCTCTAATTGCGCCCTTTAATGCTATAAGGACACAGATGTTCCCTGTGAACTTGACATTTTCTTGGTCTACATCAGTCCTAAGGATTCCAGATAAGATGCTTTAATGCATGAAAGTCCTCACGCATTTTCTCTCAGATAAATAGCATGAAATTATGTGATAGAAAAGGAACACCACCATCATTAGTAACTGGGTAAAGACTGTGCTGGTCCCCAGTTGATAATGGGAACCACTGTCTAAATGTCAAACATTTTGATACAAAATATCTAACTCACTATCACAAATTAGATCTGGGAGTACCATGCAAATAAGGAGCCAGTATGGGGCTTCCACCCCTCCGTGACATTTATCCTCACTCCCGCTCCCTTAGTTTTGATGGATACTTATTTTATCTGATACTTAGTTCTGAAAGTATCAGATCGAATTTTTACTTCAATGGGTAAATAAATTATGTGTTCATAATTTTTAAAAATATATAATGGTGACATTATTAAAATAATAGATGGTGATACAAATTAGAATAACTGAGAATCTTAAGTAGCGATGAAAGGGTTAAGAAAGATATGACGATAAATGCATCCTAAAACATCAGCCTAAAAGTAGAAACCGTTTTCTGTCATATTTTTAAATATGTGACATGGTATTAGATTGTCACTGCATGTCCGTTCAACCTGGCAAACATTCACCGACACACACCAAAGAGACAGAGATCAGAAGACCTAGATTGAGCCCTGAAGAGTTACAATCCTTCTGCAGACATAAACATGTAAGTCACTAATGATAAGATGATATAAACATTCTACTTTTTTTTTTTTTTTTTTTTTTTTTTTAGATTTAGAAATACTTAAGTAGGAAAGGCAGCAGATCTTTTTATAAACACAGTGAAAACACTTAGAAAGGTACTGATGTTAAGAATTAGTGTCGTTTGGACCATAGAGATACTTAAGGTGTTTTAGTTAGTTGGATATCCAGAAATAAAAAGAAAATGATGGTACATGATTATGCAAGTCTGACTGCAAATTAGAGAATTTAGCCAAAATAGTACAGAAGAGAATCAAACGTGTTAGAAAAGGTTTTCTGAGATGGGTGAGCGAGCACTCACCTGCAGTGGCTTTGTGGGGACACCTCCAGCTGCCCAAGGGGACTTTGTATTAACTGCGTTGGAAACTGTGTTGCTCTTGTAAATGATAGAAACTACTCAGGGAATGCCAGAAGTTATCTAAAACTTTCAGTAATGTCTATTATACACTTATATTGCATATATCACCAAAAAGGACTTTAGAAAAGTAATCGCCATCAACTCTTGTGTTCCTAAAGCTTCTTCCAGTCTTCTCTTTCTCCATCATGAAGTAGTTTCCAGATACAGTTTGGAAAAGAAGTCTAGGAACTTCATAACTCATAAACCATACGGAAATTAAATTCAAGAATGGAAGAAAAAGTATCCAATGTACTCAGCTCTACTATGAAACTAATTTATGG